>SJXQ01004149.1:78280-166554 GCA_006408695.1 Aepyceros melampus | reverse complement strand
CTGAACTCCGGGAGTTGGTGAGGGACAGAGAGGTCCATCACCGCATGCCGCGACTCATGGGTCACAAAGAGTAGGACACGACCGAGTGACTGAGCTGAACTGAAACAAGATGTTCAAAATTCCCTCCAGTTCTAAAATTCTCTGATGAGAAGGTAGTAGAAGAGGAGGTCAAGGAGAGGTGTGCTGTGCCACAGAGTAGCATCCCTGCATCGCTGAGAGCATGTTAGAACTGCAGGCTCTAGGGGGAGGAGCGCAAGATAACCCGAGTAGGAGATAGAGCTCGCTTCTCCTCGACAGACATATCAAAACGTAGGCTCTTGGCCCCTATCCCAGAAGCTTACTGAATTAGAATCTATATTTTAACAAGATCCCCAGTGATTCATAAATATTAGACAGCTCTGCTCTATTCTACATAATCAGGAGTGAACCCGCCTACCTATATGCCAGTGGGTCATTTTCCTGCCCAGTCTCTGTGGCCTGGCCAACCGGGAACACAACACAAGAAAAACACGCAGCTTCAGGTGGCAACTGTTTCTGGGAGCCATGCTCCTCAAAGAATGTGATTTGGGGACATTGTTGTCTCACTATAAGTCCCCTTTCAAATTTGTGGGAAATGCCTGTGAAGGCAAAAGTGAGGCCAGATTGGGAGAGAGAGCTAGTTGGCGGGAGAGTGGGAGAAGGATATTATTCTTCCAGCTATCAACCAGGCCAAATTTTATAGATGAAATTTCTAGAGGTGAGGTTGAGAGTGTTGAGAAAGAAATTTTAACTGCTAGTCCTTTCTTAGGGCAGGGGGAAAGAAAATCTGTTGCAGCTCACTTTCTCAGATGTTTGCTATTCTTACCCACATTTCTGCTCTTAGGGGCGGGGAGGTCTGATTTACAAAATTCAGGTAAGGCATGTAAAAAGACAGAAAGCAGGAAGCAGGCGAGGCTAGGCACAGGAGGCTGCAGTGAAGGCCCTGGGAGCTGCGGATCCGTGCTGCGGAGACAAAGGCAAGGTTGCCCTGAGCAGTTGGAGGCTGGGCGCACCCCTGCCATGACTTACCAAGATGTCAGCACAAAGCAGGCATTCCGGCTGGTACACCCACTCCAGCAACTCAAATTCACCACCTCAGACCCCTGCGACCTCATCAAAGATGAGTTTTAGCTGCTGCAGACTCAGTACCCTAGTCTGAAACTCGAATGTGACAAGCTGGCCAGAAAGAAGCCAGAGACCCAGCATCATTATGTGATGTACTACAAAATATCCTAGGGCCTCCCAGGTGCCTCAGTGGTGAAGAATCCTCTTGCCAATGTAGGAGATGTGGGTTCAGTCCCTGGGTCGGGAAGATACCCTGGAGAAGGGACTGACTGCCCACTCCATTATCCTTGCCTGGAGAATCTCATGGACAGAGGAGCCTGGTGGGCTAAGTCCATGGAGTCACAAAAGAGTCGAACATGACTGAGGAACTAAGCACATGAAATATCCTGCAGCTTTAACATCAAAATGCATAAGCAAGCTGAAATCTTCAAGGAGCTGAATGGGATAAGTGCCAGGACCCATCCTACCTTTCCCCAGAGCAGTAGCAGCAGTTCTTAGGAACCATTCAGTGGGCTAATAAGCAGGTTACAGTTCCTGAGCTGAACGCCATCATCTGACAGAAACTCCAAGCCCACCAGCTTCCCAGCTGCAGGCTCTCGCCCTGCCCTGATCTCACCACTTGGGGAAGCTACAGCCCCTTCCCTGCTGGGACTTAGCACAGGCACTGGCCTCTTCTTACCTGTCTGTGTTCCCTGGCTCACCTCTCCAAAGAAGACAATAATGGGCATGATGGTGGTACCCACCAGAAGGATGATGGCAGGTGAAAAGTCAGAGAGTGGGCAGCTGAGATGCGGAGGGGAGGGGACAAAAGGGAGATAGACATGGAGAAAGAGCCAGGTTCATCATAAGACATGGTATGCTCATTCAGTTCAGTTCAGTTGCTCAGTTGTGTCCGACTCTTTGCAACCCCATGAACTGCAGCATACCAGGCTTCCCTGTCCATCACCAACTCCTGGAGTCCACCCAAACCCATGTCCATTGAGTCGGTGGTTCCATCCAACCATCTCATCCTCTGTCGTCCCTTCTCCTCCTGCTCTCAATCTTCCCCAGAATCAGGGTCTTTTCTAATGAGTTAGCTCTTCGCATGAGGTGGCCAAAGTATTGGAGTTTCAGCTTCAACATCAGTCCTTCCAATGAACATCCAGAACTGATCTCCTTTAGGATGGACTGGTTGGATCTCCTTGTAGTCCAAGGGACTCTCAAGAGTCTTCTCCAACACCATGCTTCAAAAGCATCAATTCTTTGGCACTCCGCTTTCTTTACAGTCCAACTCTCACATCCATACATGACCAATGGAAAAACCATAGCCTTGACTAGACGGATCTTTGTTGACAAAGTAATGTCTCTGCTTTTTAATATGCTGTCTAGGTTGGTCATAACTTTCCTTCCAAGGAATAAGCGTCTTTTAATTTCATGGCTGCAATCACCATCTGCAGTGATTTTGGAGCCCAGAAAAATAAAGTCAGCCACTGTTTCCCCATCTGTTTGCCATGAAGTGATGGGACCAGAGGCCATGATCTTCGTTTTCTGAATGTTGAGCTTTAAGCCAATTTTTTCACTCTTCTCTTTCACTTTCATCAAGAAGCTCTTTAGTTCTTCTTCACTTTCTGCCATAAAGGTGGTGTCATCTGCATATCTGATGTTATTGATATTTCTCCCAGCAATCTTGATCATAGCTTGTGCTTCCTCCAGCCCAGTGTTTCTCATGAGGTACTCTGCATATAAGTTAAATAAGCAGGGTGACAATATACAGCCTTGACGTACTCCTTTTCCTATTTGGAACCAGTCTTTTGTTCCATGCTCAGGACTGGCTAAACTCTGCTAGTATTTATGGTAGCACCTATTGGGGCCCTCGTCCTGCCAATGTGCCATCCCCGACTTAGCTCCTACCCTTGACTCTTGGTCTCCCTCTTCTCCTCGTGCAGCCTGAAAGGGTGAATACCTCCTCAGGCCACAGATAAGGCAAGCTGCACTCTAGAAGTACAAATGGGAGGCCAGGTTAGAAGGGAGCAAAATGTCTAGCAGGTCAACACCGGCTGCAATCCTGGACTCACACACATGTAATTGACATCCTCCTGTGAGCCCCTCCTGGAACACCCCACCTCCTACCCTGGCACTGCATGCAACCACAATGTTAGCTGACCCTGCTGCACTGGAGTCCCCATGTCTCCCCCTCCTCCACACACATCCTCTGCCACTTCCTGATGCCCATGACCACCTGGTTCTCTCCCCTCACCCAAGAAAGAAAGAGGGATTGGGGACAGCATGTTTAGATCATGGCGCAGGGTGGGGCAGGTGATGACCCGGAATTCCCTTTCTCCCCTTTCCAAATAAAGTTGTTGTTGTTCAGCTGCTAAGTCATGTCCAACTCTTTGTAACCCTATGGACTATAGCTTGCCAGGCTCCTCTGTCCATGAGATTCTCCAGGCAAGAATACCGGAGTTGGTCAGTATGCCCTCCTCCAGGGGATCTTCCCGACCCAGGGATCACACCCGAGTCTCTTGATTCTCCTGCATTGGCAGGCAGATTCTTTACCACTGCACCACCTAGGAATAAAGATGAAAAGTGAAAGTGAAAGTGAAGTCGCTCAGTCGTGTCTGACTCTTTGCAACCCCACGGACTGTAGCCTACCAGGCTTCTCCCTCCATGGGATTCTCCAGGCAAGAGTACTGGAGTGGGTTGCCATTTCCTTCTCCAGGGGATCTTCCCGGCCCAGGGATCAAACCTGGGTCTCCCACATTCCAGGCAGACGCTTTAACCTCTGAGTTCACCTGTTAAATAAATAAATGCAATAAAAATAAAAACCAGGAAAAAAGTTTTTTAAATCTTCCCAGACCAAAAAAATCTTCCCAGACAGAAGTAAATCTTGCTATTTTCCCTTCAAGAAAAAGAAGCTCCCAGTTTTATTCTTTTACAGCACACTACTGAAATCACTGCAGATGGTGATTGCAGCCATGAAATTAAAAGATGCTTATTCCTTGGAAGAAAAGTTATGACCAACCTAGATAGCATATTCAAAAGCAGAGACATTACTTTGCTGACTAAGGTCCATCTAGTCAAGGCTAGGTTTTTCCTGTGGTCATGTACGGATGTGAGAGTTGGACTGTGAAGAAGGCTGAGCACCGAAGAATTGATGCTTTTGAACTGTGGTGTTGGAGAAGACTCTTGAGAGTCCCCTGGACTGCAAGGAGATCCAACCAGTCCATTCTGAAGGAGATCAACCCTGGGATTTCTTTGGAAGGAATGATGCTGAAGCTGAAACTCCAGTACTTTGGCCACCTCATGCGAAGAGTTGACTCATTGGAAAAGACTGTGATGCTGGGAGGGATTGGGGGCAGGAGGAGGAGGGGATGACAGAGGATGAGATGGCTGGATGGCGTCACGGACTTGATGGACGTGAGTCTGAGTGAACTCCAGGAGTTGGTGATGGACAGGGAGGCCTGGCGTGCTGCGATTCATGGGGTCGCAAAGAGTCAGACACGACTGAGCGACTGAACTGAACTGAACTGAAATAAAATTCTTAGAGAAACCCTAAGGCCCCCGGGTGTTGCACGGGTGAGTGTTCATTACAAGAAACAGATGATGTTCTTCCTGCAAATATTCCTTCTGCTACTTTGGAAATGTGCCATACTTACTTCCTCTTCCAGGCTAAAACTGAACTTTATATGAGAAATGTTTTTGTAGTTATTGTGCATAAAAATTATTACAGGAACAATGTCTATAACTTGCCCAGTTTTATAAAAGAAAGAAATACCTAAGAAGGGTAACTCTTTTCATCTCAGTACCCATAAATTAAATCAAAATTTGACAGTCTTGCAAATAGGCTTCCATGTTGCCTGGCCCTAGAACTGAGGACAAGAAAAAAGTTCTCTGCAGGTCCACACACCAACCCCTACCCTCCAAATCCACCACACATATCCCAGAGCATCTCCACTTTCTTGATTCCCAAGGATAGGTGAGCCAATTCAAAATATTAACATAAATGTCTCAGATCATTATATTTGGGGATTAAACAGACGGGAAAGTTTGGGAGGGAATCTGGTAGAAAGGAGGTTGGAGAGGAAAGGACAGAATAACGGACATGAGACATTAGGATGGCATTCTGCAGCAGACACCTTGAAGGCAGGGGTCAGGTGTGCACAACAGAGAGGCACCATGGTTGTTTAGAGACCTGAGGGTCAAAGAACAGGGTTCATGTGAAGCTGGAGAACAGAAAGGTCAGAGAGTGTCAAGTCCACACGGCACTCTGCCTCAGCCTTTTGATGGCTGACCCAAGCCCCTCCTCTGTATGCACATGGCAGACTGCTGACCCTAGCCTAGGCCAGGTTTTCTAAGTGACGGAGAGCAGTGTAAGAAATGGAGATGAGAAGAAAGACTTACACAGGCCTTTATTTCCATGGGATCCAGGCCTCAACCTTGGCTGCATTTTCTTTTCTCATTTCAAGGTTTATTTATTTTTTTTTTTAATAAAGAAAAGTCTAAGTTCTATACATGTGTGTTACACAAATGTACACGTTTAAACATGAGCATTTACATCACAATGACTTGTGGATACCATGCCTCTTCCTACCATCTCGCTCATATATACCCATCTCTCACAAAAAGAATAACCAATAAAAGATTTTGCAGTCTTTAATTTAATATTTCCTGAGTCAAGAATCTCTCTACCCATTGAGGCTGCCCACTTCACTACTTGGCAGCATTTTGAAAAGACAACAGTGTTCCCCTTATATTGAATGACTATATGTTTCCATGAAGCACTGCCTTTTTGACCCTCATTCTTTCCTCTGGCTCCAAAGAATCTAATTTTCATTCTATGACACAATCCTTTGGATATCTGAAGAAGGCAAGCAACTCCTCTTAGAACTATCTGTCACTGTTCAGTGCATTAAGCTATCCTTTGTCCACATGCCCAAATGAACTGATTAAATTGTATAAAATTTCTTAGAAAAGCCTGGGCTCCTGATAAATCCAACATGATAATGCTTGCTTACAACTCCTCACCTTCCGTTATGCTAACTTCCTTGATTAATTGTCATAACGTGTCTTAGCTTGAACTGCTAAAACAGAAGTGTTATAGACCAGGTGGCTTAAACAATAAGGAGATACAAAATCAAATGGATACAGAAGGTCGTCTTCCAGGTTGGAGACTGCCATCTTCTCATTGTATCTTCACATGGCAGAAAGAGAGAGAGAGAGCTCTCTGGGGTCTCTCACTAGTCCCATGAATGAGGCCTACACCCTCATGACCTGGTTACCTCCCAAAGGCCCCACCTCCTTTTCCCATTACATTGGAAGTTAGAATTTCAGTGTATGAATTCTAAGGGGACACAAATACTTAGTCCATGATGCCACCACAGTATTCATATATTGCCTTCTTCTGGACTTGCTTCTACAACTCCACACTGAAGTAGAACCTCTTTTTTCTTTCTGTTTCTTTTTTACTTCCACAGCACTAAGTTTCATTAGGAATTTTATTAAGGTTCAATCTCCAGGGATAAGAGAGCCACTTAAAGGGAACAAAGCCTCCCCAGATCTCACAATGAACCACCAGCTCCATCTCTGTGGTGGGATTGCAGACCGCTTCTAGCTGCTGATCAGTATCAGGATGCAGCTTTGGTTCCACCCATGGGCAGGTGAGTGGCATAATTCTCCCCACACCCAAAACATGAATGTCATGAAGGCTGTGAAGCTGCGGAGCTGCTTACATATGAGATTCCAAGAAACAGGCATGGAGGACGCATCCATACATTTTCTGATATACACACCCAGGTCTCAGAGCCTTGGTTCACCCCAGTTCAACATCAGGTCTGGGTAGTCCCAGTCACACCATGGATCCCTCTCCTGCTGGAACTGTCAGGGAACTTCAGGTAGTTGCCATATCCCATGCCATCATCCAGCCAGGGCTCTTCATTTTCCACCTGCATGTTATACTTCTTGGCTGTGGCTACTTGTTCTTCTAGGGTCTTGGGATAGGGCCCTGGGAGCATGTCCTTCATGACGTAGGAGCTATGTATGCTCCCAAAGACACCATATTTCACCCTGCCCTCTATAGCCCTCAGTCTCACAGGACCATCCCCTGGCCACTGCCATCTTCATCTTCTTCCCTGGAAACTCTTTATAGACAACAACCTAACCAAATATCCACTTAAAATCCTATGGTTCTAATTCAAGTTTGTGATTTTTTTTTTCCTGACAAACAGATGAACATGACTAGCAGTGCTCTCTTTCTTTTAATGAATTAAATGGAACATTGATCACATTATTTTTAAGACTAATGAATCTAAACTTTGTAAGTACATTAGAATTACCTGGAGAGCTTTTAAAAATCATGATACCCAGGCCATATTTCAGACCATTTAAATCAGAATCTCTGGGATGGAAGTCAAGCATCAAGGGACTCCCCAGATAATTCCAATATGTATCCAAGGTTGAAAACCACCCAGAAGGTGGGGGAAAATGGAGGAGGAGCTCTATGAGAAAGGCCAGTCAATGAGAAATGTGAAGTTTTGGCAGAACGACTTGATGGCTGATTGAATTAATGGGTGGGTGAGGGGAGGGAAGGCATGGTTCTTGATGTGATTTAGGATTTAGACATAAGTTGGAAAGGATGTGAAACTCCCATTTTCAGAGCACAGGGGAAGAACGTGGCTGTAGAAACCTATACTTGTCCCTCACCTGGGCCTGTTCAGAACCTTCCCTGGCTGGGAAGATATCTCCGTCTGCTTCCTTTTCCCTCCACTGACAATTCAGGTCCTTCTGCTGACCTCTCCACCTGCCAGGTTGGGGTGGCTTCCACAGCTGCCCTGTTGCCCCCCTGGAAATGGCAGTCCACGTGCTGTGTGGCTCTCAGGGTGGCAGGCAGTAGGAAGACAGGAGGGAAATTTCTGCCAGTGCCTCGGTGATTATCTGGCTCATGCACCTCAAGGGCAACTCATTTACCTATGACTTCTGAAAGTCCCTATATTTATAGCTGGCACTCAACTCCTTAAAGGAAGCCTCTGTTGATCCATTTCCCAAGTTATGTAACACTTATGCTTTGCACAAAGCAAGAAGGAGGGTCAAGAGAAGCATGTTGAATAAATAAATTTGATCTCTCTTTTTTTATAGCACTCATAACACTTATGTCAGCAAACCTGGCTAGACTGAAAACTTGGGTGTGGTTTCTTTCCAATAGATTCCAGCATCTATCTGGGGCTCTCAATAAATATTTGCTAACTATTGAATGAATAATGAAATAAATAAATATTTCTTTTGAATCTCACAACACCCACTGTAAGAGTAACCCCAGAAACATTTGGTTGATTGATGTTAATCCAAAGTAACAAAGTTAGGAGAAAGTTAAGACCTTGCTGGGAACTGTAGTGCCCTAAGTCTCCATTATTTCTCTATTTCCAGCTCACTGGTGATATTTTGAGAATTTTTTCAAATGTAAAGCAGCATCAGAAATGTGCGTTAGGTGTTGAAAAGCACTAATAAAGTGAGTGGATGTGTGAATTAAAAAAAAAAAACCATGCAGTGAAAGAAGTTGCAGAAGTGGCCAGTAATGGGCCATTTCCTGCTGCTCTCTGTCTTGAGGCATATGTGCAAAAAGTAAACAAAGGAAGAGGCATGTTTTAAGAGATAATGACTCATTCATATGCTTGAAATGGTAATGACAAGTCAAGAGAAACTGATTAAAATAAAGAAAAACAAATGCTTTTAAGACTTGTATATTATTGTGCAAAACCATTATTAAACTAGACTCCTCTCTGTTGAGGATGATGGTACTTTGGTTCCTGACATGCATGGAAAGTCCCTAAAATGCAGGTTAGCTTGCATTAAAGGTTAACATTCATGGAATCCTAAAGTTAGAAAGCCCCTTAAACAATCAACAGAGAGATGCTCCTTTCCCTTCCACAGGCCAAGCATGTACAAAGATATAAGAAAGAAGCAGAAAACCTCAGAATATTGTTAAACATTTTCTTTGGAAGTATGCTTCACTCCCTAATCAGACCTACTTTTTTTTTTAAGAAGAATTTTTTGTTTATTTTTTTAACCAAAACCCATGCTGCAATTTAAACCTATTTCCTCATTTGGTTCTCAGAAGCAATGAAACGAGTTTGAGTAAACTCCGGGAGTTGGTGATAGACGGGGAGGCCTGGCGTGCTGCAATTCATGGGGTCGCAAAGAGTCGGACACAACTGAGCGACTGAACTGAAACTAAAAAACTTAGTCTCTTACACCCTACCACCTGTTTCAGCTGTGCTTTGGACCTTATCGCAGCCGTATTAGGGAGGCTTCCTTAGAAACCATTTTTTAAAAGCAGAAACAGACTGACATGTACTCGGTTTCTATTGGCAGATGCTGTGCTCAGTCCTTTGCTGGCCTTGGCAGATCTTCTAACAACATTCAGTGTAATTGGCAGTATAACAGCCATTGAATATTACAGGTCCTAATGCCTGGAACCTGTAAATGTTACATTAAATGGAAACAGTCCTTTTAGATAGTTAAGATTTTCGAGATGGAGAACCTATCCCGGATTATAAATTCAGTTCAGTCGCTTAGTGGTGTCCGACTCTTTGCGGCCCCATGAATCGCAGCACGCCAGGCCTCCCTGTCCATCACCAGCTCCCGGAGTTCACTCAGACTCATGTCCATCGAGTATGCTCAGTCCTTTGCTGGCCTTGGCAGATCTTCTAACAACATTCAGTGTAATTGGCAGTATAACAGCCATTGAATATTACAGGTCCTAATGCCTGGAACCTGTAAATGTTACATTAAATGGAAACAGTCCTTTTAGATAGTTAAGATTTTCGAGATGGAGAACCTATCCCGGATTATAAATTCAGTTCAGTCGCTTAGTGGTGTCCGACTCTTTGCGGCCCCATGAATCGCAGCACGCCAGGCCTCCCTGTCCATCACCAGCTCCCGGAGTTCACTCAGACTCATGTCCATCGAGTCGGTGATGCCATCCAGCCATCTCATCCTCTGTTGTCCCCTTCTCCTCCTGCCCCCAATCCCTCCCAGCATCAGAGTCTTTTCCAATGAGTCAACTCTTCACATGAGGTGGCCAAAGTACTGGAGTTTCAGCTTTAGCATCATTCCTTCCAAAGAACACCCAGGGCTGATCTCCTTTAGAATGGAATGGTTGGATCTTGATTATAAGAATAGGCCCTAAATGCAATCACGTGTATTATTATAAGAGGAATGTCTAGGCAGTCTGAGTGCTGGTTGGAAAAGAATTTCCAGACACAGTATTTCAGAAGGGATTTTCTTGAGAATAGGAGCGGAGATAATGAGGGCGCTGCTAGCACAGTGGACTGGGGGCTGTTAGAACAGCTACAGCATCCCTGCTCAAGGGAAAGCGGATGCTTTTCCTGGGTTAGTAGCCAATTTTTATAGCCTCAAGATAGAAGTCCTGCTGGAAGGGTGACATAGGTGACTGGTCAGTGTGCTATAGGGTGAGCACTGGGGTGGGCATTTTTGCCTAAAATGGAATCAGGAAGCTTGTTGGTGGTGATTGGTGGCCAGGGAGGAGGCTTTTGGTAAGGGTTAACAAGGGGCTTGCATGCTAAGTCACTTAAGTCATGGCCAAACATGTGGAACCATATAGACTGTAGCCTGCCAGGTTGTTCTATCCATGGGATTCTCCAGGGAAGAATACTGGAGTGGGTTGCTATGCCTTCCTCCAGGGGATCTTTCCAACTCAGGCAGTGAACCCAAGTCTTCATGCCTCCTGAGTTTGCAGACGGGTTCTTTACCACTAGCACCACCTGGGAAGCCCCACAAAGGGGCTTAGTCAGTTCCAGAGGTGACCTTGGTTCTAGGGTCCACTTAAATGGCATTGGTGAAATGCTTGGCACCTGTGGCCTTGGGGCAGGACTCTGTGAAGAAGTTAGAGGAAGATTTAAGAAAAACAGAAGAGAGGAAGCAGTGTAACCATGGGGGACGAGGGATACAGCCACAATCCAGGGAATGCCAGGAACCACCAGCAATGGAAGAGATAAGTAAGGCTTCTCCCATAGCCTTCAGGAGCAGCCCTGGAATGTCTCTAGACACTTTAATTTGGGCCCAGTGAACCTGGAATTCTGGACTTTTGGACTTGTGCCCCTTAGATCTATTAGTTCAGTTCAGTCACTCAGTTGTATCCAACTCTGCGACACCATGGACCGCAGCACGCCAGGCCTCCCTTCCATCACCAACTCCTAGAGTTTACCCAAACTCGTGTCCATTGAGTCAGTGATGCCATCCAACCATCTCATCCTCTGTTGTCCCCTTCTCCTCCTGCCTTCAATCTTTCCCAGCATCAGGGTCTTTTCAAATGAGTCAGCTCTTCACATCAGGTGGCCAAAGTATTGGAGTTTCAGCTTCAGCATCAGTCCTTCCAATGAACACCCAGGACTGATTTCCTTTAGGATGGACTGGTTGGATCTCCTTGCAGTCCAAGGGACTCTCAAGAGTCTTCTCCAACACCACAGTTCAAAAGCATCAAATCTTTGGCACTTCCCTCAGATCTATAAGGAAATTCATCTATTAGTTTAAAGTCACTGCATTTGTGGTAATTTGTTACAGCAGCCATGGGGAAATAATACACCGGTTAGCTGCTGCCATTATCCTCATTTTGCAAATGATAAAACCAATTCACTCAACTCAGAAGGTAGAGCTGAGACAATTCCACAAGGGAGCCTACCCTTATCCTCTCTGCTGGACAGTGAGTGAGGGCCTCCAAGACCATTCAGCTGCAGGGACTGGGCTGTGTGGAATTTAGGCCTCCCTGATTGCCAGTTAGGGCTTCCCAAGTGGTGCTAGTGGTAAAGAGCCTGCCAGTGCAGGAGACACAGGTTCGATCCCTGGATCGGGAAGATCCCCTGGAGGTGGGCATAGCAACCCACTCCATTATTCTTGCTTGGAGAATCCTGGACAGAGGAACCTGGCAGGCTACAGTCCATAGAGTTGCAAAGAGTCAGACAGGACCGAAACAATTTGGCACACACCCACACACAATTGCCAATTAATCTGGTGTTTTTTTTCTTTGTTTGTTTTTTACATAAGCTTTCTTGTATGACTGCAGGCAGTGCTTTCTCAGTGCCTAACACGATAGATTGCAGAGGCCCATCAATGGCAAATAAAATTTGCCCAAAGCCAAATAAAATTCTCTGCCCCCAAAACTGATACTTGATGAAAAATGAATGAGTGAATAAAGAACTTCCTGAATTATTGCATGCTGAACAGCTCTTCTCTGGACATTCCAAATTGTTCTGTGACCTTTAACCTTATTTTCCTTATCTATAAAGTTGTTGTTGTTCAGTTGCTCAGTCATGTCTGACTCTTTTCAATCCCATGGACTGCAGCACGCCAGACTTCCCTGTCCTTCACCATCTCCTAGATCTTACTCAAACTCATGTCCATTGAATTGGTGATGCCATCTGATGATCTCAGCTTCTGTCCCCCCTTTCTCCTCCTGCCCTCAATCTTTCCCAACATCAGGGTCTTTTCCAATGAGTTGGCTCTTCACATCAGGTGGCCAAAGTATTGGAGCTTCACCTTCAGCATCAGTCTTTCCAGTGAACATTCAGGACTAATTTCCTTTACAACTGATTGGTTTGATCTCCTTGCAGTCCAAGGGACTCTCAAGAGTCTCCTCCCACACCACAGTTCAAAAGCATCAATTCTTTGGTGTTCAGCTTGCTTTATGGTCCAACTCACATCCATACATGATAACTAGAAAAACTAACTTTGACTATACAGACCTTTGTTGGCAAAGTGACATCTCGATTTTTAAAACACTATCTAGCTTTTCTTCCAAGGAGCTACTGCTGCTGCTAAGTCGCTTCAGTCATCTCCGACTCTGTGCCACCTCATAGCAAGGAGCAAGTGTCTTTTAATTTCATGGCTGCTGTCACCATCTGCAGTGATTTTGAGCCCAAGAAAATAAAGTCTATCACTGTTTCCATTTTTTCCTCATCTAATATTGTAAGGATTAGAAATAATACTCATAAACAAGTAGCATAATTCTTGTGTCCTGAGTCCTGGAATTTGGACATTGTCATTATTAATATCCTCAGTTTCAGACTATTCTCAGAAGCATTCTTTTCCCAGCTTCTACATGCCATAACTCATCCATCTTGTTTTTTGTCCTTGCGCAGGCATAAGTACCCTGTACCTTCTCCTGGGAAAGGTTGAGGTCAAGAAAAGAAGGGGGCTTCAAAGGATGAGATGATTGGCTAGCATCACCAACTCAATGGACATGAGTTTGAGCAAACTCAGGGAGATGGTGATGGACAGGGAAGCCTGGCCATGCTACAGTTAGTGGGGTTGCAAAGAGTCGGACACGACTGAACGACTGAACAACCTTCTCCACGACTAGCTAGAATTAAGACAGGCCTAACACCTGGGACCTTTTGTTGCTGTGCTGCAATATTTGTACCGGGACACACTTCTCTTCATGCAACAAAATACAGAGGAATGGTATGGGACTAAAAATAGCTGTGTGCATGTGCAGTGGGACAGATTCTGAACAAAAGATACAAAGAGACCCCAAAACAGAAAAAAGAAAATCCAATTGCCACTTTCAAAGAGCCTGGAGCAAAAATGGGGTGCTGGGAGCAAAGTAAGGGTCTGTGCACATGCCCCTGCACATAGTGCCACCCAACAGGGGGGCAAAACACCAAAGCTACCCCTCTGCCCAACCTGTGGACACATTCCTGCCCTCACCGCATGTCAGGAACAAGCTCTCTCCTTCCGCCTTCCTTCCCCCTGCATTCAACAAGTGAGTAAGCAAGGAAACATGTTTTTGTTCTCACTCCTCCCTGCTGCAGCAGGGGCCCCAGTAAAGCCTTGTCTGAATTTCTTGCCTGGCCTCTAGTCCATTTCTATTGACTAGGGAAGGCCAAGAACCCTGTTCAGTAACAAAAATGTTAGGATAATCTAATGGAAAAGGGAAAACTAGGCTACAAGTACACATCAAAAATGGCATTGCTGCTGCTGCTAAGTCTCATCAGTCGTGTCCGACTCTGTGCGACCCCATAGATGGCAGCCCACCAGGCTCCCCCGTCCCTGGGATTCTCCAGGCAAGGACACTGCAGTGAGTTGCCATTTCCTTCTCCAGTGCATGAAAGTGAAAAGTGAAAGTGAAGTCACTCAATTGTGTCCGACTCTTAGCGACCCATGGACTGCAGCACACCAGGCTCCTCCATCCATGGGATTTCCCAGGCAAGAGTACTGGAGTGGGGTGCCATTGCCTTCTCCAAAAAATAGCATTAGCTGACAGATAAGAATGATATTTGGAAAATGTTGAGATAGTACATCACAAAATATAGATAGGTGTTTCTCTTGTCTAATTTTAAAGCCAGCCTGAAAGCAAAAATGAGATGACAGTATTTCCTAGGACTGAAAGATGGGCTGGCCAATAAACATGAAAAGTTCTCCATACAATGGAAATTAGGAAGACGCAAATTAGGGCTTCCCTGGGGGCTCAGCAGTAAAGAATCTGCCCACGATGCAGGATACAAAAGAGACGTGGGTTCAATCCCTGAGTCAGAAAGATTCCCTGGAGAAGGAAATGGCAACCCATTCCAGTATTCTTGCCTGGGAAATCCCTTGGGCAGAGGAACCTTGCAGGCTATAGTCCATGGAGTCACAAAAGAGTTGGACATGACTTAGCAACTACACAACATCAACAAACAAGATTAGAATAAAAAATATTTTTATACCCACCAGATTGGCAAAAATGTGAAAGTCTGACTAAACCAGATGTTGGTAAGAATGTGGGAGTATAAACTGACACAGCCACTTTGGAAAACATGACCTTACCTACCAGCAAGGTGGGGCATATGCCTGCCCTACTACCCAGCAGTTAGGTACCCAGGAATATTCCCCAAAGAAACTCTTACCCATGTGCGCTGGACTACCAAATAAGAATGTTCACTTATATTGTTAATTGTAGTTAAAAACTGGAAATATCCCAATGTCTATCGATATTAGAGCAGGTAAACAATTATAAATTCATACAATGAAGCACCATACAGCTGTGAAAATGAGTTACAGCTGCACGTATAAACTTGGACAAAAAATAAATAAACCATGGAAACATATGTACAGCATGGTGCCATTTATATAAAAATGAAAAACAGGGTAACCTAAAGAGTATATTATTTAGGCATACATCAATAGATGGGGCTTCCCTGGTGGCTCAGTGGTAAAGAATGCTCCTGCCAATGGAGGAGATACAGGTTTGATCCCTGGTCTGGGAAGATGCTCTGGAAAAGGATATGGCAACCCACTCCAGTATTCTTGCCTGGAAAGCCCCATGGACAGGGAAGCCTGATGAGCTACAGTCCATGGGATCGCAAAGAGTTGGACAGTCTAGTCAGTTCTTGTAGTCAACCTTCTCCATGAATAGCTAGAATTGAGACAGGCCTGTGGGATAGAAAGGACAAAGCCTACGGCATTGGGATATGCAAAGGGTTTGAAAAATAGTAGTAGTATTCTGCTTTTTCTGGTATACCTTTATGGATGTATTTTAAGGAAATTAAGATGAAATGAGAAACAAGAGATGAACTGTGGCCTTCTTTTGGGAGGCAAGGGAAACAAATGCTTGGTGGCCTATAGCTGAGTAGAAACACAATAGGAAAACTTCAAATTTGATTTTAAGTTTTTTTTTTCATGAACAGCATTTTAAAAAGAATTTTATTTAAAGAGTCTAATTTATGATTCTTTTCCTTTATAGATTCTGGATTTTATGTTCTGTTTTAATAGAATTTTTACCATCCCAAGTTATTTCTTTTAAAAATCACATGTTCTTTTCAGATGTGAATGGATTTCTTTTTTCCTTTTCCATTAAATCTCGGATCATTCCAAAATTCACTTTGGTTTTGAGATACTGAATGAACCAGCTTTTTTTTTTTTCCTAAACAGCTACCCAGTTAGCTCAGCAAAATTTATTAAATAAACTTCTTTTTCCCCAGAGATTTGAAATAACTTCTTTAGCACATATTAAATTTCCATATCTACTTGGGTCTATTGCTGAACTATTTATTCCATTGCTAGTACAAAACTGCTTTAATTATTATAGCTTCATAATACATTTCAATATTTGAAGGATTGTTCAGTTCTTTCTTTTTCAAAAATTTCTTGATTATTCTCTCCTGTTACTTTTTCTCCATGAGCTTTAAATTCTATCAAGTTCTGAAAAACATTCTCCTGATGTTTTACTAGGAATCAAATGTACTTTAGGGGTAAATTTAGGAACTTTTCTATCCGAGAACCATAGTCTCCATGCAAGTATTTCAACATACCAAACACTGGTCCACCCTAGAATTTTTGAATCAGCAGTGTCCTCTGTTAGAGTATTCTTGACCCCAGACTCCTGCAGAGCCAATTTCTCAGCTTCAACAAGTCTAAGAGAGACCTATCCCTGACTATACTATTTATTATGGTTATTAGATATAAATGTCTTTCTCTAATAAAACATAAATTTTATAGAGCAGAGACTTTTGTGTATTGTTCAATAACATATGCCAAGAGCCTTAAACATGACTGGCACAGAGCAGACCTTAGATAAATATTTGATGGTTTCCTTTAATGATAGGAATATTATATATTTATATCATCAATATTATAATACATATTGTTATATATTATATAGAGAGTATTATCTTTTCTTTTTTTTAATAGATACTTACTTAAATAGAAAAAAAATGGTCAAAGAATATTAACAACCAATTCAACCAACAGAAACAAAAAACAAAAAGTGAGGAGGGGAGAAGCAATGCAGATTAAAACCACAGCGAAAGGAGAGATATTTTCTCTAGGGAGACTAGCAAAGATTAAAGAAATAAATGATCTGCCTCCTGCTGGCAAGATTCAGGAAGGTGCCACTCTTAGGCACAGCTGTCAGGAATATAAATAGTAGCTTGACAATATGAATCAAACTTTTAGATGTATACTCTTTCATCCTGAATTCCACACCTAGGATTATTCTAAGGAAACAATGAAGGCAGTATTCTTCTCTTTATAATACAGAGAATTTGGAGACAACTTAAATGTCCAACAATATGGGACTTGATTAAATAAATTCTGATATCTCTATATAATAGAATACCACACGCACACTAGAAATGATGCTACATTTTTCAACATGAAAAAGTCTACAACAGACTCTTCCTTGGTGGCCCAGTGGTTCAGAATGTGCCATGCAATGCGGGGGACGCGAGTTCAATCCCCTGTTGGGGAACTAAGATCTGGCATACCTTGGAGCAACTACGCCTGTGCACCACAACTACTGATGCCCACGTGCCACAGCTAGAGGGTCCATCAGTTCCGTTCAGTCGCTCAGTCGTGTCCAACTCTTTGCGACCCCAGGAATCGCAGCACGCCAGGCCTCCCTGTCCATCACCAACTCCCGGAGTTCACTCAGACTTGCATCCATCGAGTCAGTGATACCATCCAGCCATCTCATCCTCTGTTGTCCCCTTCTCCTCCTGCCCCCAATCCCAGCATCAGAGTCTTTTCCAATGAGTCAACTCTTCACATGAGGTGGCCAGAGTACTGGAGTTTCAGCTTTAGCATCAATCCTTCCAAAGAAATCCCAGGGCTGATCTCCTTCAGGATGGATTGGTTGGGTCTCCTTGCAGTCCAAGGGACTCTCAAGAGTCTTCTCCAACACCACAGTTCAAAGGCATCAATTCTCCGGCGCTCAGCCTTCTTCACAGTCCAACTCACATCCATACATGATCACAGGAAAAACCATAGCCTTGACTAGATGGACCTTAGCCAGCAAAGCAATGTCTCTGCTTTTGAATATGTATCTAGGTTGGTCATAACTTTTCTTCCAAGGAGTAAACGTCTTTTAATTTCATGCCTGCAGTCACCACCTGAAGTGATTTGGAGCCCCCCAAAATAAAGTCTGACACTGTTTCCACTGTTTCCCCAGCTATTTCCCATGAAGTGATGGGACCGGATGCCATGATCTTCGTCTTCTCAATGTTGAGCTTTAAGCCAACTTTTTCACTCTCCTCTTTCACTTTCATCAATAGGCTTTTTAGTTCCTCTTCACTTTCTGCCAAAAGGGTGGTGTCATCTGCATATCTGAGGTTATTGATATTTCTCCCGGCAATCTTGATTCCAGCTTGTGTTTCTTCCAGTCCAGCATTTCTCATGATGTATTCTGCATAGAAGTTAAATAAGCAGGGTGCATACACTGCAACAAAAGATTTTACATGACACAGTGAAGATTCCACATGCTGCAACTAAGAACCGAGGCAGCCAAATAAATTAATTAATCATAACATGATTCATTTAAAAAAGTCTACAACATATTATATGGAAACAAGTTTCTAAACAATATACTTAGAATGATTTTTCAAGGGCATGTATGTATGTGACTGTGAACAAAAGTAAAACAAAAGTGTCAACAGTGGTTATCTTGGAGTGGGGAGCTCACTTTCATCATCGTACCTTCTGTATTTTACAGACCTGTAATTAGTAGGATTATTTCTATTGTAAGGAAAAACCAGTTGTGTTCGGTTCTCCTCCTTGCCTAATCAGTGGTACACAACCTAGCTCCTTCTTCACTACATGGCTTGTGTAGGTCTAGGTGATCATGTTTTTGCCCATAAAATGTATAACGTCCTTGGAGGAAGTTTCTGGAATGATTGTGCCACTTTCCTATAATGCTTGAGGGTTGGGCAGCAGCTAAGAAAGAGATGCTGTCAGCTCTGAAATTCTTCCTACATAGGTCCTGAAGACTCAACGCTGTGTCTGATGATGGCTCACACTAGAGCAGCATATAAAGTGAAACTTTAACAGATCTATTAACAGATCTGGTCTATTAACAGATGAATGGATAAATACGATGTCACATACACACACACACACACACACACACACACACAATGGAACATAATCAGTCTAAAAAAGCAATGCAATTTTGCCATTTGCAACAACATGGATGAACTTGGAGGGTATATACTAAGTCAGAAACAGAAAGACAAATATTCTATGATATCACTAATGTGGAATATAAAAAGAACAATAAATGAGTAAATATAACAAAAGCAAAACAAATTCACAGATATAGAGAAAAGAAAACTAGTGGTTACCAGTGGGGAGAGAGAAAGGAGGAAAGACAAGATAGGTGTCGGAAGCCAAAGGAGTCAAGAAAAGCCCCGCCCAGGACAAGGATCCGGGTCAGGGTGATCTGGTCCAAGGAGGCCGGCACTCAAGGGGAATTCGAAGGTCTGGAGGCCTGAAGAAACCCCCCAAAGAAACCCCTCATTGCTCATCCAGCAGCTACTGTAATAGTTTGCAAGTTTGTTTTTCTAGGATTACTGATTAATAGCTGTACAGGCATTCCCCTGAAAAGCAAAGAATAAAATAAAGAAGTAAACATTCCCCTGAAAAGCAAAGAATAGAATTAGAGGTAAACATTGTGCAGTTATAAATAGGCTTATTCTTAGAAAGTTCACAACATGGTGATTAATGCAAACATTGTTCTCATGTTTTTCTGGGGACTATGGAAACTGTGTTTCTTAATATATTGTTTAAATCTAACAAGAAAAGGTTGTTATTGTAAAAGGGCCTCAATAGGAGACTCAGGTGGCCAGGTGACTTAGTTTTTCAAGAAATCAAAAAGAATCTAGTGAAAAACAAATTCTGGGAGGTGACAAAGATTGTGTAAGGAATTTAAGAAAGTTTGGAAATGTTTTACTCATGATGTATGGGAATGTTGTGGAAAAGGCTTACACGGAAATAACAAGATGAAAAATATGGTTTGTAACCTCTTACACTATGTGATTAACTTGTGCAACCATGTATAAAAATGCCTTTGAAAATCAAACCCTGTTAGAATGCTTTAAGAAAGTACTTGAGAGAAATCTGTCTGATGCTCTTGCTGAATAAAGAATCATTCTTGCACCTGCGACCTCGGTCATTAATTACGCTGACGCCGTCTCTCCCAAGAGTTCCCTGGACCCCGCGGAGGCTGGACCCCCGCAGGTGGCGCCCGAACAGGGGACTTGAAGGGTAAGTAAACTGAGGCAAGTATTCGGGACGGCTAGGACCTCACCTAGGGTACTGCAGACCCCCCTGCATAAGATAGGTAGGGCGAGTAGAGGTGAGAAGTGAGTAAACATGGGTAATGGAGAGTCCAAAGAGAGACATCTCTTCCTTGAGATACTGAAACAAATGTTATCTAAGCGAGGAATAAAAATTAAGAAAGATAGTTTACAGAAGTTCTTTTCCTTTGTTCAAGAGCAATGTCCTTGGTTCCCCGAAGAAGGAACCGTTAATTTAGATACTTGGGAGAAAGTTGGAAAACGCCGACGCCGTCTCTCCCAAGAGTTCCCTGGACCCCGCGGAGGCTGGACCCCCGCAGGTGGCGCCCGAACAGGGGACTTGAAGGGTAAGTAAACTGAGGCAAGTATTCGGGACGGCTAGGACCTCACCTAGGGTACTGCAGACCCCCCTGCATAAGATAGGTAGGGCGAGTAGAGGTGAGAAGTGAGTAAACATGGGTAATGGAGAGTCGAAAGAGAGACATCTCTTCCTTGAGATACTGAAACAAATGTTATCTAAGCGAGGAATAAAAATTAAGAAAGATAGTTTACAGAAGTTCTTTTCCTTTGTTCAAGAGCAATGTCCTTGGTTCCCCGAAGAAGGAACCGTTAATTTAGATACTTGGGAGAAAGTTGGAAAACGCCGACGCCGTCTCTCCCAAGAGTTCCCTGGACCCCGCGGAGGCTGGACCCCCGCAGATAGGGGCAGGGGTTTAAGAGGTACAAACTACTTTGTATAAAATAAATAAGCTATGAGGATGTTTTGTACAGCACAGCAAATATAGCCAATATCTTATGACTAGAAATGTAATGTAATCTTTAAAACTTGTGAATTATTATGTTTTACACATGAAACATATAATATTTATATCAACTATACCTCAATTTTAAAAATGCAAAAATTTTTATTAGAAAAAAATAAAGCAGTATGCTGATATTATGTATGTGCTTTCTTCTTCAAAAATAGACACTGTCCATTCCCAGCCTAATTTCCTCATCCATAAAGTGGATGTAGGACCGATTTGGATGGTTTGGAGACAAAGTACGTGGAAACAATTTGAAAGATGCCAAATACCTTTTGAATACTAGCTATTAATACTCCAGGTGACAACCTAAGTAATCTGAGACCACAAATCCTTTCTGGTATTAAGCTTAGTAAAACGTGAGCTGCTGCCTCCAGGAGTGTGAGACAGGGCTGTAAACTCAGATGATAGATGATACAATTTATAGAAACAATGGCAGATTTTCTTTTCTTGGGCTCCAAAATCACTGCGGAAGGTAACAGCAGCCATGAAATTAAAAGACACTTCCTCCTTGGGAGGAAATTTACGATAAACCTAAACAGAGTATCAAAAAAGCAGAGACATCACTTTGGTGACAATGCTCTGTATAGTCAAAGCGATAGTTTTTCCTGTAGTCGTGTACATATGTGGGAGTTGGACCAAAAGAAGGTTGAGTGCCAAAGAATTGAGGCTTTTGAAAACTGTGGTGTTGGAGAAGACTCTTGAGAGTCCCTTGGACAGCAAGGAGATCAAACCAGTCCATCCTAAAGGAAATCAGTCCTGAATATTCATTGGAAGGGCTGATGCTGAAACTGAACCTCCAGTACTTTGACCTCAAGCTGAAGCTCCAGTACTTGGGCCACCTGATGTGAAAGGCAGATTCATTGGAAATGACCCTGACACTGGAAAAGACTGAGGGAAATAGGAGAAGGGGCGAGTATGAGATGGTTGGATAGCATTACTGACTCAATGGACATGAGTTTGAGCAAATTCTGGGAGATAGTGGACAGGGAATCCTGGTGTGCTACAGTCTATGGGTTCGCACAGAGTTGGACACAACTTAGCGACTGAACAAAACAGCAACAAGAACCTTGTTTTATTTGCTATGCATCCAAAACTAGTTCTGTTCTGATGAAACCTAATATGCCTTTCCTATAATTCTCCTGGAGCTTTTAATCTCTTGTAGGACACGACCAAAGTCCATCTGTCTTCTTGGTTTTCTACTGATGGATCCAACAAAATCAAAAAGATCTGCTAGACTCTGCAAGCATCAGGTTGATATTCCTGATAGTCAAGTCACTGGTCAACTTTAATTATATTTAAAAAATAAACTTGTTAGACTTTTTATATTATTGACCATTCCCTCTTTCTTAAAATTCTTTCTTAATTTTCCTGACTCTCAACTCCTCTATTCAACTCCTTGGATTTTTCTACTATCATAGGTGAGAAACCATGCAATGTCATGTTAAGGGTTCTCTAACTAGTCACAGATTATGATTCTGTATCTCAGTTCAGTTCAGTTCAGTCACTCAGTCGTGTCCGACTCCCTGCGACCCCATGAACCACAGCACGCCAGGCCTCCCAGTCCATTACCAACTCCCGGAGTCCACCCAAACCCATGTCCACTGAATCAGTGATGCCATCCAACCATCTCATCCTCTGTCATCCCCTTCTCCTGCCCTCAATCTTTCCCAGCATCAGGGTCTTTTCAAACAAGTCAGCTCTTTGTATCAGGTGGCTAAACTGCTTACTAACTGAGACCTTAGACCAATTGCTGAATACTGATAAGCCTTCATTTCTTATGAAATGAAGAGAATAATAATATCTACTGCATAGGTATAACATAGGATGGTTGTACAAATTTTAATAGAAGCAGATCATGCTATGCACGGGGCTTCCCAGGTGGTGCTAGTGGTAAAGAATCTGCCTGCCAGTGGAAGAGACACAAGAGACTCAGGTTTAACCCCTGAGTCAGGAAGATTCCCTGGAAGAGGGAATGGCAACTCACTCCAATATTCTTGATGGAAAATCCCATGGACAGACGAGCCTGGCAGTGACAGTTCAAGGAACCACAAAGAGACACAACCGAGTGACTGAGCATACACATCAGATACTTGGCACATGGGGAACACTTGATCAGTATTAACTCTCATGGCTCTTCTACCTCCTACACTACCCTTTCTCTATCTTCAGTGTGGGGTACCTCTAGAGGTATGTCTTTAGTGGTTTTCTCCCTGAAAGATCTCTACTTCCACCATCACCTAAACAGATATGGCTGTCATTCTAGCCTCCAACCGACCTCTCGCCTCTGCATTTCTCTTGCTGGTTTCTCAATAGACTGGCATGACATACTCAAAACCTATACTTTCCACTCACCACAAAATTTGTTCTTCGCCATGTTCTTCCTATCTTTTTCAGAGTCATGAGCATCCACTGAGTTATCCAAGCCAGAAATACTGAAGTCAGTTTAACTCTTCTCTCTTCTAACAGGTTATGATTGAGGCAACTTGGGATAATCTGCTCAGCATTCCTTGTTTCTCTCCACACAGGGTAAACCTTTGAGTCACCACATTAAAGCAATGGGACACTGTATCTCATGCCAGTGAATTGGTCCAGGGGTAAACAGCTGAAGTAAGCTGAATTTTGGACTTGGAACCACCAGGGACGTGAGGTTCATTTTTTTTTTAATGGTGGAAACAGCAAGATGCAAGGCTAAAGCTATTGGTGTTTCTATATGTTCTTTTTATGTTTTCCATCATACAGAGAAAACTAATCAGTAATAAGCTAAAATGATACTGACACAAAGAAAAGATAGCAGAGACAGACCTAGAAGGACTGAAATCCCTGGTTATTCATAAGACTCAAGTGTCTCCCTTCTCTTCCTGAAACTTGATTGTTCCCCTGAATGAAGTTCAGAAGGATGAAAGCTTGGAGTGTAAGGGTCGGAGGAGGATTATAGCTGAGACTCGAGAGGTGAGCGTGTGTGTGCATGTATGTGTGTGCATGCTCAGTCCTGTCTGACTCTGTGACCCCATGAACTGTAGCCCGCCAGGCTCCTCTGTCCATGGGATTTCCCAGGCAAGAATACTGGAGTGGGTTGCCTTTTCCTTCTCCAGGGGATCTTCCTGGTCCAAGGATCAAACCTGCATCTCCTGCATTTGAAGGCAGATTCTTTTCCCTGAGCCATCAGGGAAGCCCCAAGGGGTAAATAGAGGCCCTATAATGCAGGGTCTTAAACTACTTGAAAGAGTTTGGAGTTTAAAAGCAATGGAAGAAACTGAAATGTTTTAAGCAGAAAAATGACATGATTAACTTGGTATTTTCTTAAGTTCACTTTGGATACATTGTGGAGAAGGGATTAGGGATGGTAGACCAAGGGGCCGGAGAAGGCAATGGCACCCCACTCCAGTACTCTTGCCTGGAAAATCCCATGGACGGAGGAGCCTGGAGGGCTGCAGTCCATGGGGTCGCTGAGAGTCAGACTCGACCGGGCGACTTCACTTTCACTTTTCACTTTCTTGCATTGGAGAAGGAAATGGCAACCCACTCCAGTGTTCTTGCCTGGAGAATCCCAGGGACGGGGGAGCCTGGTGGGAGGCTGTCTATGGGGTCACACAGCGTCGGACACGACTGAAGCGACTTAGCAGCAGCAGCAGCAGACCAAGGGGCAGAACTCAAGGCATGGAAATCTCTTAGGAGATTGCAATAATCCAAGGAGAAATGACAACAGCCAGGACCAGGGAAATAGCATATGTGGAGGGAGGAAAGTAACAATATTAACAATAGACCAGAGGAACTAACAGGTCATATATCAAGGAGCCATTAAAAACTAGAAAGATACAAACATGAATGAAAGTCCATCCATTGGATTGAACGTTCTTGGAAACTTAAAGTGAATGATGGAGTTTGCTTTGCCATACCTCCAAAGAAACTGTTGTTTAAGTGGCTGACAGCTTCTTTCAAGAGCCTGTCTGGACTCAGATCAGTTGGAGTGGACCTTCCTAGTTGCTTTCTCCTAGATTCTCCCTTGTTTTGGTTGCTGGGCCCCCAAATAGGTTCCCAGACCACCTGCAAACTAAAGTGCGGAGTGGATTATGAGAAGAGAAAGGACATTTAATGAACATTAGTGATTACCATAATAATTTCTAATTTATGGGGCTTCCTCCGTACCTCAGTCAGTAAAGAATCTGCTTGCAATGCGGAATCTGGATTCAATTCCTGGGTTAGGAAGATTTCCTGGAGAAGGAAACAGCAACCCACTCCAATATTCTTGCCTGGAGAATCCCATGGACAGAGGAGCTTGGAGGGCTACAGTCCATGGGGTTGCAAGAGTAGGAACACGATTTAGCGACTAAACCACCATCACCACCAATTATTCATAGTGTTACAATAATTTAAACCATCAACTATGGAAGTGCCTACTTTGTAGAGCAAATCACATACTAACAGTAACTCATGGAAAGATACCAATTGAACTTATATCAGTGGGACTTTCAAAGGAGAATGTGGAAGAAAAGAATAGTATATAGAGTCTGAGAACTTGTACATGCCTATAATTTATTATAATGTGCTCAGTTGTGTCCGACTCTTTGTGACACATGTGTCCTCTGTCCATGGAATTTTCCAGGTGAGAATACTGGAGTGGGTTACCATTTCTTTCTCCAAGGGATCTTCCCAGCTGAGGGATCAAATCCACATCTCTTACATCTCCTGCACTGGCAGGCAGGTTCTTTACCACTAGCACCACCTGAGATGTTGTATGTGCCTATAGCAACAAGAAAATACAGAGAAAGGAAACCTTTGCAACATCGTCGTGGGGTGGCTACAAAGTTTCAGTCTCTTGGGCAAGACTCCTGGAACTTTGCTCAGAACAAACATACTCCAGCCCTGTTGGACTGATAAATAATTCATGGAAAAGATAAAAAAAAGCAGAGGGTCCTAAGCAAGTTTCTTGAACTTCATTCAAAAGAGCATTGAAAATATAACTGCTTAAAGGACATTCCATTGAAATTGCCATAGTGATGGTCCTCTGTTAGACTTTAACCCGAGCTGGTCACTCTCAATGAATTATGGTAACTGTGATAGCTGAGTTCCTTGTGTGTACTGTGTGTGTAAATGAGAGAGAAATATTTACCTTTATGATGAATGTACTTTATGAAAACCAGAACAGTGAGCTAAACTGTCCACTTTAATGACTCTAGAGAAAATGCAGTTTCCTTTCCAATAATAGGAACATTTTAACTTAAATTATAGTAAAATGTCACATTATAGAAAAACATTGCATCTTCTTGCTAGTTCAGTTCAGTTTAGTCGCTCAGTCGTGTCTGACTCTTTGCAACCCCATGAACTGCAGCACACCAGGTCTCCCTGTCCATCACCAATTCCTGGAGTCTACCCAAACCCATGTCCATTGAATCGGTGATGCCATCCAACCACCTCATCCTCTGTTGTCCCCTGTTCCTCCTGCCCTCAATATTTCCCAGCATCAGGGTCTTTTCAAAATTTTCTTGCTAGTAGAAGTTAGTTATTGTCAATTGCACAGGAAACAAAACAAAGAAGTGATTTTTAGTTACTCATTTTCAAGGGTAGACTATTGTAACCTATGATGCAATCTGAAGTGTCACCTTCTCATTCCTTAATTAAAGAGAAAACCTGGAAAGAGGAACCACACTTGGTTGCTGGAATCTCAGATATTCAAGTTGGGCAGCTCCCATGGCAAAGGTGCTTTATAAATTTTTGTTGAATTATTGAAAAGTTATGCATGTTTTATTCACTCATATATACCCAATGCCCAGCACATAGAATATGACTGGCAAATAACTATTGACTGAATGAATAACCAACCCTAACCCAAACTATGACAAATTTGGCCCTCTGCCTTCTTCCACTTGCTCTTCAGTGACTTATTCCTTGGTTTCAACAACATTCCCTTCCTTCCTTGTGATATTGTTTGAGGAGGAGCCTAGTATGGCAGTTCTTTGCTCAGGCTCTAGAAACAGACAAACTCATTGTCAAACAACAGAAACTCACTTCTACTACCTACTAGGTGAATAATTAGTTTGACCTCTAGCCTCACTTTCTTTACTGGTAAAAGGAATAATAGTATTACCCTGGAGAGCTGTTATGACGCATAAAGCAAACACAGCATATGAAGCATGTAGCCCAGTAGCTGGGGAGATGCTGGTTCAATGGTAAAGAATCCTCCTGCCAGTGCAGGAGATGCAAGAGACGCAGGTTAGACCCCGGGTCAGGAAGATCCCCCGGAGAAGAAAGTGGCAACCCACTCCAGTATTCTTGCCTGGAGAATCCCTTGGACACAAAAGCCTGGCAGGCTACAGTCCATAAGGTCTCAAAGAGTCAGACACGATTGAGCGCACATGAACGACAATGACAGAACATGGTCAGCATTAAGTCAAGCTGATACATCACATACAGTTACTTAACTGCAGCCCTGTTTAAGCTGTGTATATCTCCAAATATTAAATGACCCACTACTACCACCCCACCACCACCACACACACACACACACACACGCACGCACGCATGCACTCACAAAGTGGTTTTCAACCCATTTCACCAGTCCCTTGGAGATTCTGAATGGGACAAAGTAGGTGACTAAGTAGTTAATCCCATTTGGGTACTGTAAAACAGGAAGAATGTGGGGGACTCCTCTAAGTTAATGATTACTCAAGGAAGTAAATAGGTTTGGGCTTCCGTGGTGGCTCAGCAAGAAAGAATACAAAAGCCAATGCAGGAGACATGGCTTGAATCCCTGGTCCAGGAAGATCCCACATGCCTCAGAGCAACTAAGACTGCACTCCCCAACAAGAGAAACCACAAAAATGAGAAGACAGCACATCATAACTAGAGAGTAGCTCCCGCTCACTGCAACTAGGGAAAAAGTAGCTAGCTCCCTTCACAGCAATGGAGACCCAGCACAGCCAAAAATAAAGTTATTAAGGAAGAAAAAAAAGAGAAAGCAGATTTGCTTAAGTACAAAACCAAGCAGAGTTGATTAGCAACAAGACCATGCAAGAGAAACACAAGATATGCCCCTAAACAATAAAACAACGGTGGCATAAGACCCACATCCTGCCCAGTGAGCTCAGCAAGCTAGGACACACTCTCTGTACATACTAAAAACAATAATTTGTGAACCTAGCTTGCCAGGTAGGGACACCAAAACTCCCCTTCTCAGCCTGGAGGAGGAACTGATGATGGAAGCATGACGCCTACTCAGGAAAGACAAAGAAGTTCTTCTCCCCCCCTCACTCTCCTTTGATTATAAAACTGTAGCCCAGTAAGTTTTGGGGGTGGGGCGTGTGTGGCACCCCTCCTCTCCTACCTGCTTGTAAGCCTCACAAGCATCCTACTCTAATATCCATCTTATCCATCACTTTGCCTCTCGCTGAATTATTTCTGTGCTGAGACATAAAGGACTGTGGTACTAGAACTCTTGGAGTCCTTCAAAATGACACCAAATGGTTTCAGTTCTGTAATTATTTGATGATATTAGTTTCATTTTGCTAAAAATACAGTTACTTTGGGAAGGAGGAAGATACTGACAAAGTGGCATTCAGGGTCCCTGTTCATTTCCAATAAGAGCAGATTCACTTTGATTTCCTTTATAAATTGGAGTTATCTGAAGATTTAAAAGAAAAAACCTCTGCTAAAGTCAAAGCTTGAAACCCATGATCCTACAGGACATCACTTCTCCTCATCTGTTTTAGTGCAGTCATAAAGACATCTGGTCTACTCCTTGCCAGTAACTAGCTAGGGTGCCACAGACAAATCAGCTTCTTTGCCCTAAGCTCCCTATTCCACAAAATGTGTAGTTTAGAAAGATAATGTCTAAGGTTCATGTTTTCCTATTAGTTTTATTTCTAGAAGTCAACAAAATTCATACAGAAAAGTTGTTTTGAATAGCTTGATGAATTAAAACTTTCTCACCATTTAACTCCAATAAACATTTAACTCCAATAACCTGGGACACAATATGTACACAATATGTACAAAATAAGTGTGTTGAATGTTAAACAAATGAATGAATGATTTATTTGCTAATTAAAGTGGTGATAGACCTTCACGGATCCCTACTTTGCTCAAATGAGTTGTGGTGGGATATGACAGTTCTTTTCCACCTGCTGAGGGCTCCGGGGAAGTGACAAGAGCATAATTCAGGAGAGTGAACTCCAAATGACTAGGAATAGGAATTCTGGGTATCCCGCTTGCCTTGCCTACCAATAGATTGTAAATCCAATTAACTTGTCAGTCTTTATTTCTCTCAACTTATGTCAAATCCATCTCTATTTGCTAACACAGTAGGTCAACCCAGCATCCTCTATTCTCACAATAGCCTCCTTAGCGTCTCCCTACTTCCACTCTTGTTACTTCCAATCTCTTCTATTAATAATTAGGTGTTAAAGACGGTAACCACGACACTATATGCAAGACAGCAAAAGAGACATGGATGTAAAGAACAGATTTCCGGACTCTGTGGGAGAAGGCAAAGGTGGGATGATTTGAGAAAATAGCACTGAAACATGTATATTACCATATGTGAAAGAAGCAGTTCAAGTTCAATGCATGAAACAGGGCGTCAAAGCCGGTGCACTGGGACAACCCCGAGGGATGGGATGTGGAGGGAGGTGGGATGGGCAGGGAGGTGGGATGGGGGTTAAGGATGAGGTACACGTGCACACCCGTGGCTAATTCATGTCAATGTATGGCAAAAACCACCACAATATTGGAAAGTAATTAGCCTTTAATTAAAATAAATTAATTAATTTTAAAAATAATTAGATGTTCATCCTCCATCACTAGAACTTGTTTGCGTCTTTCTGGGCACTAGCACACATTTGGTTTCTTTTGTTTCTCTCACTAGACTCTGAGCCCTATGAAGTCAGAGACCTTTCTATTCACTCCCTCTTATGCAGCCCATCCCCATACCCCACCTGGATGCCTTTCGATAAAGAGTCAGTGAATGAATGCTTGTGAATTCTCAGTCTCAGCGACCCTGTCTTAATTCACCTTTGGGTTATCAGGACCGAGGGCTATGCCTGGTGCCAAGCAGGTACTGCATAAATACTTGTCCCACATTTGGGTCAACTGAAGAAGGGAGGACATTCCTCTCTACGCTATAAACAAAGCTGAATTGTCACTCTGCCAGTTGCTTAACTTTGACCCTAGCCTTCATTAACTGACAAATGAGCTAATTTCACAGGGTTGCTTTACAATGCGCTCTGTTTGGTGAAGGGCTTTGAAGAATGTGTGACATGGTGTATACTCATAACATTCCCAGTAGCAGTGGGGGAGGTCCAGGGAAGAAACCTAGAAGTGGAAGGGGCGGGGCTAGAAGCTTGGTGCAGATAATGCGTTCTGAGGCTGCGCGCCGCTTGGCCCTCTGGGCTCGCCGTCCTCTCCTCCCCTGCTTGCCGCCGTCACCTGGGAAACGGGACGCGTTCCCCCGCCCGCCCACCGAAGCTAGTTTCATGGCAGCCGCGAAGAAAGCAGTTTTGGGGCCGTTGGTGGGCGCAGTGGACCAGGGCACCAGCTCGACGCGCTTTTTGGTTTTCAATTCAAAAACAGCCGAACTACTTAGTCATCATCAAGTAGAAATAAAACAACAGTTTCCTAAAGAAGGATGGGTGGAACAAGACCCTAAGGAAATCCTGTTGTCCGTGTATGAGTGTATAGAGAAAACGTGTGAGAAACTTGGACAGCTCAATATTGCTATTTCCAACATAAAAGCTATTGGTGTCAGTAACCAGAGGGAAACCACTGTAGTCTGGGACAAATTAACTGGAGAACCTCTATATAATGCTGTGGTGTGGCTGGATCTGAGAACCCAGTCTACTGTTGAGAGTCTTAGTAAAAGCATTCCAGTAAATAACAACTTTGTCAAGACCAAGACGGGCCTTCCACTGAGCACTTACTTCAGCGCGGTGAAACTTCGTTGGCTTCTTGACAACGTGAGAAAAGTTCAAAAGGCAGTTGAGGAAGATAGAGCGCTTTTTGGGACCATCGATTCATGGCTTATTTGGAGCTTGACAGGAGGAGCCCATGGAGGTGTCCATTGTACAGATGTCACAAATGCAAGCAGGACGATGCTTTTTAACATTCACTCTTTGGAATGGGATAAAGAGCTCTGTGAGTTTTTTGAAGTTCCAATGAAAATTCTTCCAAATATCCGGAGTTCTTCTGAGATCTATGGCCTAATGAAAGCTGGGTCTTTGGAAGGTGTGCCCATATCGGGGTGTCTGGGGGACCAGTCTGCTGCATTGGTGGGACAACTATGCTTCCAGGATGGACAAGCCAAAAACACGTATGGGAAGGCTGTTTCTTACTATGCAATACAGGCCATAAGTGTGTATTTTCTGAACATGGCCTTCTGACCACAGTGGCTTACAAGCTCGGCAGAGACAAACCAGTATGTTACGCACTAGAAGGTTCGGTAGCTATAGCCGGTGCCGTTGTTCGCTGGCTAAGGGACAATCTTGGAATTATAAAGACCTCAGAGGAAATTGAAAAACTTGCTAAAGAAGTAGGTACCTCCTATGGTTGCTATTTTGTCCCAGCCTTTTCAGGCCTATATGCCCCTTATTGGGAGCCCAGTGCCAGAGGGATCATTTGTGGGCTCACTCAGTTCACCAATAAATGCCATATTGCTTTTGCTGCACTAGAAGCTGTTTGTTTCCAAACCCGAGAAATTCTCGACGCCATGAACCGCGACTGTGGAATTCCACTCAGTCACTTGCAGGTGGACGGAGGGATGACCAACAACAAAATTTTGATGCAACTGCAAGCTGACATTCTGTATATCCCGGTAGTGAAGCCCTCAATGCCGGAAACAACTGCCTTGGGAGCTGCCATGGCAGCAGGGGCTGCAGAAGGGGTCGGCGTGTGGAGTCTCGAGCCTGAGGATTTGTCAGCTGTCACAATGGAGCGGTTTGAACCTCAGATCAACGCCAAAGAGAGTGAAATTCGTTATTCCACATGGAAGAAAGCTGTGATGAAGGCCATGCATTGGGCTACTAAGTCTTCAGAAAATGGTGACACTGGCATCTTCAGTAGTCTACCCTTGGGCTTTTTTGTAGTGAGTAGCATGGTAATGTTAATCGGAGCCAGGTACCTCTCAGGTGTGCCATAAATAATACCAACTCCTGGATCCCAAAGATCTTGACCTAAGGAGAGAATTCAGTGATTCTGTCTCTTAATGTGCTGACAGTATTCATATACTCTGATTTTATTTATAAGCCACTTGCTGCATGACCCTACAAGTAGACCTGTGGCTTGAAATAAAGAAAATGGGGCAGAAAAAAAAAAGTGATTTCTCAATTAGGAAAAAAAAAAAAACAGCAAGTTTTGCATACAAAAAGTCATAAACTACTCCCCTGACCTACTCAGGTGTTGTTGTTTTTATCCAACTTTCTATTAAAATGTTGAAGGAGAAAGGGGCATGGTGGGGGGATTGGTAGTCAACTATGTTGATTTGCCCTGTTCCAAACTCTCTCTAGCAATGGCTTGACAGCTACCTCCCACTTGGTGTTGGTCAACTCTACAGTAAGATTTATAAAGAAAATGTAGTGTGTGCTCACAGGATGAGGCACAATCTGTTATTTAGTTGCAAAATTGTGTCTGACTCTTTTGCAATCCCATGGACTATAGCCCACCAGGCTCCCCTCTCCATGGTATTTCCCAGGCAAGAATACTGGAATGGGTTGCCTTTTCCTTCTCCAGGGGATCTTCCCAACCCAAGGATCCAACCTGTGTCACCTGTATTGGCAGGCAGATTCTCTACCACTGAGCCACAAGGGAAGTGCGAGGCACAATTTAGAATCACTCCATTTATTTAACATCATAAATGGAATCCTTCCGTAGCAAATCTTAGGGTAAAGACTTGAACCCTAAACACAGCCTGCAAGGGTCTGATTCTTGTTTTTTGCGTCATTTCACTACAATCTCCTTGTTCTCTGAGTTCCCATTATATTGGTCTTTAGTTTCAGCCAAAGGACCTTTGCACATGTGCTTCCCTTTGCTTGAGTTAGATTCACCTTTATAATTAACGTCAAGGTCACTTCTGAGACTGACCCTCCAGTCTAAGTCCTAGAACCTTCTCATTCATTCACAGTAGGGTTTCACTTTGCAATTACACACCCAGTGGTGTGGTTAATTTTTCTTGTTTCTCTCCCCGCCCCACCCCACCTTCCAATCCCAAATTGTACTGAGAGCAGAACTAATGAATGAGCGAGTGTATCCTCAGCACCCAGATTGGTTCCCGGCAAGTGGTAGGTATTCAATAAATGTCCATTGAATGAGTAAGCGAAAGGTTTCCAGGATAGGTGTAGGAACCTGAGACGCAAAGCTGAGGAGTCCCCAGAGTTTGGGAGTGGTGTGGCGGACACAGACCAATAAACAGATGGGTACCAAGCTTCAGAGAAGCTAACTCTTGCTCCTACCTCCAGCTGGTGGGAGAGCCGAACCCTTCCCCAGCTGCAGACACTTTAGGAGGAAGAGGTGGGTTTAAGGGCGGGTGCTGAAGCCGGGCGCACAGTAATCGATCTCTGAACAACGGTCAGGGTTCGGTGGAGACCTTCGGGTTTCTAGGCTAATTGCAGGAACCCGAGTTGGCGGGCTTGGGCAGGTTGCCAGCTGACCCCGCTTGCTGACCTTCGTGCCCAGCATTGCGCTCTCTCCTCGGCGCCCTGGCGAGTCAGCCAATGCGCTCCGGGCGCCGCAGCTGCTCCCGAGCCCCGGCGCTCGTGATTGGCAGCCCCTAGCCTCAGCCCCTAGCCTCTGCCCCGGCGCGCCCTCCCACCCAAGACCAAGACCAGTCCGCGCCCAGTCCCGGGCGGTCTCCGCCTCCTCTGCGCCAGAGGGTCGGGTCCTGGCCCAGGCGGCCTCTCACACCCGCAGGCGCAGCGGAGCAACGAGGTCGTAGGCGACCGCGCTCGGCGCCGCCCTCGCTCGCCACGGCCGGACCATGAAGGTGGAGTTTGCGCCGCTCAACATCCCGCTGGCGCGGCGGCTGCAGACGGCGGCGGTGCTGCATTGGTTGCTATCCTTCTTGGTGCTCGGTAAGGACGCCTGGCCACGCAAGATCCAGGCGAAACCGCGCGGTGCTTGGGGCTCCGTCTGCCCCTTTCCTTACCGTCGTTGTCGGAAAGTCCAGGGACGTCTTTAGACCCTCCAGCCCCACTCCCTTTGTAAGCCTAATCTGGCAGGTCACACGCGACGTGGGTAACTAATTTGGGATTCCCCTCTTTGATTCATCCTTTCACGTGAAGCTCGTAGCGAACGACTGATTTTCGACTTAATTTTCCCCAGTGCTGTTTTTAAAAATCGAGGCGTACCTTTACCCCAAGTAAAAGGCCCAGATTTACGGCTCAATGGATTTTGCACATGTATACATCCAAGTGGAACCACGACCCAAGCAAGCTGGAAGACGTGGCACTGAAGCCTCTCGAGGTAGACAAACTCGTTTCTTGAATTATGGGTTCGGAAACGGACTCAATGCCCAAGGATCTGAAACCTGATTCCTTCCTTCTTCCCACCCTAAGGATAAATATCTGGGTTAGCTTCTCCGTGTTAAAGGTTTCCGGGATGCGGAAAGATACCTTGCTGCGGATGCACGACACACTAGTTGGGCTGGGTGGCCTCGGCCTGTAAATAATTCAACCCCGGAGAATGTTGTCCTAGCCGGCTCTTAAATTAAGTCCAGGTAGGGATGCACAGGAGCCAGTCGCTAGATGGGGCAGGGGACTTACCTGTGCGCCTTTCCTCCGGATGTTTGTTCTGCTGTTGGAGTAAAGGGGTTGAGGGGGTCAGGGTAAAGGGGGGGTGGCATGACTGAGCGATTAACACAGCCGTTTCAGAAGACTAGTTATTTGTATGCTCTAAGACCACGGGTTGTACACTGGAGGCCACAGTAATAACCCATTGCACTGTAGATTTACAGTTGTGAACTGTCTTACATTCTGAGTGTCTTGGATCGATGGTTCTCAACGCAAGCTGCAATTTAAATGACTGGAGAAATTTCTTTAAAACATAGAATGCCCATGGTCTCTCCCTAAGAATTTTGAATTCATTTATTTCAGAATGGAACCTGCACATGGGGAGTTTTTTTTTTTTTTTTTAATAAATTCTCCCAAGTGCAGCTTGAGTTTACTAAAAGAGAAAATGGAAAGCCTTAGCTCATTAAGTCCTCCTAGGCCAGACTGTTGAGACAGCATTATATTTTGTTTTGCTCTTGATCAAAGTACCATTGAGATAATAGCTACACTTATCAAGGCCTTGGTGTGTGCCAGGTGCTCTTCTGCCAACTACCAATGGGCAGCCGCCTATCTCTACAGTGCTAAGCACCATACACTGTTAACCATGTAATCTTCACCACAGCCCTGTGAGGTAAGGACTGTGCCTTCTGCATTCATTGTACAGATGAAGGAACCAAGAGGTCGAGTGAATTGTTCACGGGTTAGTAGGAGGCGGAGAAGCTGAGGGCAAACCTGAGTACCCAGATTTCCTGCTGTAACCACTCTGCTATCCAGTTTAAAGTCTTGAACCTGGAGACTGACCTCACTCACCAGTCAGCACATCTCTGATAGCCCGCTGTCTTTTCCTTCCATGGCCCTTGCTGATGCTTGTATTTGTGTATGTCTGTGGCTGCTTGAGAAAGGTCTGTATTGCCACCCATAGGTAAGCAGAATTTTGTCACTCTAAAATACGTTTCTTTGGTTTATTAATTATTTGAAGCTGGTTATTTTCTAAAAAGCAGCAGACAAAACAAAGACAAAACAAAAAACTCTGAAAACCCAGCAGGAGTTACCCTTTTGTAAGTAATATTCACATTTATAAAAGGAATCTATTTGTAGTCGTGTGTCCCTTGCTGTAGGAAAGAGGATGACCAAATCTCTAAAAACCTATCAAGTGGAGAAGGGAGGGATTTATACCTGCATAAAATCTTACCCTTGTTTTTTTTTCCTGGTAACCTCCCATAACTGATCCTGCATACCTTCAATGTCCTGTTTTGTCTTTAGCTGGTAGTGGTATTTAAGGTGAGGGTTTCAGCCAAGTTACTTAAGTTTTCCTGGGTCCCTCCTTTCATCCATATTATTAAAATTTTGTTTGATTTTTCTCCCATGAATCTGTCTCCTGTCAATTTAATTCTTAGACCAGGCAGAAGAACCTAGGAAGATAGGGGAAAATGTCTTCCTCCCTGACATATCCCAGGCCATAAGCTCAGTGAGGGAGCACCCAGCATGTGCCGGGCCCAGGGAAGGCATAAATACTGCTTGAACATCTTCACTCTGTCACCCATGTCTCCTGTTTGTATTAACTCATGTAGGTAAATCCCCACAGCAACCCTAGAGGTAGGGGCTACCCTGAGCTCATTTTCCAAAGATAGAGCTTGGAGGTGTAGTAGTTGTTGAAGGTCACAAGGTGATGGTAGAGCTCCATGTACCACTGTGAGTGGATTGGACATGGCCCATCACTCCTAGTTTGAATCAGGCTACACTGGCTTGACAGACTGTTTTTTGTTTTGTTTTTTTTTAACTTTTTATTTTGTATTGGGGTAGCTGATTAACAGTGTTGTGAGTTTCAGGTGAACAGTGAAGGGACTTAGCCATACACACACACTTGTATCCATTCTCCCGCAAACTCCCCATCCAGGCTGCCACATAACACGGAACAGAGTTCCATGTGCTATAGAGTAGGACCTTGTTGCCTGTCCATTTTAAACATAGCAGTGTGTATATGTCCACCCCAAACTCCCTAGTTATGCTTTCACCCTATGGTTCCATCTTCACCCATCCCCACCCTATAACCAGGTAACCAAACCGTAAGCTCCTTCTTGAAGTCTGTAAGTCTTCACAGACAATTTAAATACATTTATTGCACACATTTGACATTTGTACTATTCTTTTATATTGTATATTTTGGAAATTTTATTATGAAAAACTTCAAACACACAGAAAATTAGAGATAAGTGTGTGGATTCCCATATGCCCATTACTTGGATTTACAGTTATTTTAACAATATGTTATACTAGTCTTATCTATTTTGCAAAACTATTTGAAAGCGAATTGTGTATTTTAATCCAAAATACTTTAGTCTATATATTATAAAATTATGTTTTACATGTAGCATAATTAACAGTGATTGTTTAAAATCATCTAAGTCAACTTAATATTCAGCTTTCCTAAAATTGAGCAAGAAATACACTTTGGTGGGTGATTTGTTTGAATCGGGATCCAAACAAACCCCCCTGGGTTGCATTTAGTTTTTAAATGTCTTTTAATTTAGAACAGTGTTGCCCTATTTGTTTTGTCAGCGAAGCGTTAAAGAAGCCAGGTTATCTGTTCTGTAAGATACTTTCAGGATTCCTCTGCTATTTTGGAGGGCTAACTTGTTCCTCAATTTTCTGTTGTTGTTCAGTTGCTCAGTTGTGTCCAACTCTTTGCAACCCATGGATTGCAGCCCGCCAGGCTTCCCTATCCTTGACCATCTCCCGGAGTTTGCTCACACCCATGTCTATTGAGTCTGTGATGGCATCCAACCATTTCATCCTCTGTCGTCTCCTTCTCCCCCTGCCTTCAATCCCATCATCGGGATCTTTTCCAAAGAATCAGCTCTTCACATCTGGTGGCCAAAGTATTGTAGCTTCAGCATCAGTCTCTGTATTTCTTCTAAAATAGAAGTTGGAGCTAAAACCTTGATGAGATTTAGGTGAAACGTTTTTGTCAGTCCTATTCCAAGGTATTGCTGGGTGCTCATGCCGCGTTATGTCAGATACATGTAATGTCTGGTTGTCCCATTATTAGTGTCTAAGAGTGGTCAGTGGGTCCAGGTAAGAAGTAATGTGAGGGCTGGTAATTGACATGCTGCAGATAAAATTCCCCATTGACCATTGACCTTTCACCTAGTCTCTGTTAATGATCCTTGACTAAATTAACTTTTATTTGGGACTACAAAATGGTAATTTCCATATTGTCTCATTCTTTCTTCACATATTAGCTAGAATTTACACCAGGAATAATTTTTCCTAATCATCTATGGCCATTGCTTACCCTACAATTCCTTTCTTACAGGGAAGATAAGGATAAACACTTACATCTTTCCATTTTAATTATTTTAAAGAGTTGTAATATCTCCTTTCAGTGGTGACAGAAATTTTATTAACTATGTCTTTTAAAATCTCTAAAGGAAAGTCTTGGAATGCATTTTTCTTTCCACCATCAGGAAATGAGTTTAAACTATTACCAATAGCACTTGAAATATATTTTTTTAAATAGCAAATTGTTTCATTTAGTCATGAAATCAAATACTCTTTCCTTGAGATAAATGTTAAGTGCTTGTCTTTCAATCTTACAACATTGTATTAGTTTTAGGTATACAACGTACTGATTTGATTTCTCTGATGCAGAATGATTTCCACAAGTTTAGTTAACATCCATTACCACACAGTTACAATTTTTTTCTCTTACGAGAGATCTTTAAGATTTACTCTCAGCAACTTTCAGATATACAATATTATTAACTATAGTCACTATGCTATATATTATATCCCCAGAACTTTTGATTTCTAGTTTTGATTTCCATTTTTCTAATGAGAGATGTTGAACATCTTTCCATATGTTTATTACACTGTCTGTCTTCTTTGGACAGGGAGGCCTGGTGTGCTGTAGTCCATGGGGTCGCAAAGAGTCAGACATGACTGAGCGACTGAATTGAATTGTCTTCTTTGGAGAAACGTGTGTTTAAGTCTTCTACTCACTTTTTGATCAGGTTGTTTGTTTTTCTGGTATTGAGCCGCATGAGCTACTTGTATATTTTGAAAGTTAATCCTTTATCAGTTGTTTCATTTGCTGCTATTTTCTTCCATTCTGAGGATTATTTTTTCCCTTTGTTTATAGTTTCCTTTGCTGTGAAACAGCTTCTAAGTTTAATTAGGTCCCATTTGTTTATTTTTGTTTTTAATTTCTGTTACTCCACAGTTCAGTTGCTCATTTGTGTTAGACTATTTGAGACCCTGTGGACTGCGGCACACCAGGCTTCCCTGTCCATTGTCAAATCCCAGAGTTTACTCAAACTTACGTTCATTGAGTCAGTGGTACCATCCAACCATCTCATCCTCTGTTGTTCCCTTCTCCTCCTGGCTTCAGCCTTTCCCAGCATCAGGGTCTTTTGCAGTGAGTCAGTTCTTCACATCAGGTGGCCAAAGTATTGGAGTTTCAGCTTTAGCATCAGTCCTTCCAATGAATATTCAGGACTGATTTCCTTCAGGATGGACTGGTTGGATCACCTTGTGTCCAAGGGACTCTCAAGAGTCTTCTCCAACACCACAATTTGAAAGCATCAATTCTTTGGCACTCAAGCTTTCTTTATAGGCCAACTCTCACATCCATACATGACCACTGGAAAAACCATAGCCTTGACTAGATGGACCTTTGTTGGCAAAGTAATGTCTCTGCTTTCTAATATGCTGTCTAGGTTGGTCATAACTTTTCTCAAAGGAGCAAGCATCTTTTAATTTCATGTCTGCAGTCACCATCTACAGTAATTTTGGAACCCCTAAAAATAAAGTCACCCACTGTTTCCACTGTTTCCCCATCTATTTGCCATGAAGTGATGGGACCAGAAGCCATGATCTTTGTTTTCTGAATGATGAGTTTTAAGCCAGCCTTTTCACTCTCCTCTTTCACTTTCATCAAGAGGCTCTTTAGTTCTTCTTTGCTTTCTGCCATAAGTGTCATGTCATCAGCATATCTGAGGTTATTGATATTTCTCCCAGGAATCTTGATTCCCACTTGTGCTTCATCCAGTCCAGCATTTCTCATGATGTGCTGTGCATATAAGTTAAATAAGCATGGTGACAATATATAGCCTTGACATACTCCTTTCCCGATTTGGAATCAGTCTGTCGTTCCATGTCCAGTTCTAACTGTTGGTTCTTGATCTGTATATAGATTTCTCAGGAGGCAGGTCAGGTGGTCTGGTATTCCCATATCTTGAAGAATTTTCCATGGTTTGTTGTGATCCACACAGTCACAGGCTTTGACATAGTCAGTAAAGCAGAAGTAGATGTTTTTCTGGAACTCTCTTGCTTTTTTGATGAGCCAACAGATGTTGTCAATTCGATCTCTGGCTCCTCTGCCTTTTCTAAATCCACCTTAAACATCTGGAAGTTATTGGTTCACGTACTATTGATGCCTGGCTTGGAGAATTTTGAGCATTACTTTGATAGTGTGTGAGATTAGTGCAATTGTGTGGTAGTTTGAGCATTCTTTGGCATTGCCTTTCTTTGGGATTGGAATGAAAACTGACCTTTTCCAGTCCTGTGGCCACTGCTGAGTTTTCCAAATTTGCTGGCATATTGAGTGCAGCACTTTCACAGCATCATCTTTCAGGATTTGAAACAGCTCAACTGGAATTCCATCACCTCCACTAGCTTTGTTTGTAGTGATGCTTCCTAAGGCCCACTTGACTTTGCATTCCAGGATGTCTGGCTCTAGGTGAGTGATCACACCATCATGATTATCTGGGTCGTGAAGATCTTTTTTGTACAGTTCTTCTGTGTGTTCTTGCCACCTCTTCTTAATATCTTCTGCTTCTGTTAGGTCCATACCATTTCTGTCCTTTATTGAGCCCATATTTGCATGAAATGTTCCCTTGGTATCTCTAATTTTCTTGAAGAGATCTCTAGTCTTTCCCATTCTGTTGTTTTCCTCTATTTCTTGCACTGATCGCTGAGGAAGGCTTTCTTATCACTCCTTGCTATTCTTTGGAACTCTGCATTCAAATGAGTATATCTTTCCTTTTCTCCTTTGCTTTTCACTTCTCTTCTTTTCATAGTTATTTGTAAGGCCTCCTCAGACAACCATTTTGCCTTTTTGCATTTCTTTTTCTTGGGGGTGGACTTGATCACTGCCTCCTGTACAATGTCACAAACGGTACTCTATCAGATCTAGTCCCTTGAATCTATTTGTCATTTCTACTGTAAAGCAGAGACATTACTTTGTCAACAAAAGTCCATCTAGTCAAGGCTATGGTTTTTCCTGTGGTCATGTATGGATGTGAGAGTTGGACTGTGAAGAAAGCTGAGTGCCGAAGAATTGATGCTTTTGAACTGTGGTGTTGGAGAAGACTCTTGAGAGTCCCTTGGACTGCAAGGAGATCCAACCAGTCCATCCTAAAGGAGATCAGTTCTGAGTGTTCATTGGAAGGACTGATGTTGAAGCTGAAACTCTAATACCTTGGCCACCTAATGCAAAGAGCTGACTCATTTGAAAAGACTCTGATGCTGGGAAAGATTGAGGGCAGGAGGAGAAGGGGACAACAGAGGATGAGATGGTTGGATGGCATCACCAACTCAATGGACATGGGTTTGGGTAGACTCTGGCAGTTGGTGATGAACAGCAAGGCCTGGCGTGCTGCAGTTCATGGGGTTGCAAAGAGTCTGGGTGACTGAACTGAACTGAACTGAATGGTCTAGTGGTTTTCCCTACTTTCTTCAATTTCAGTCTGAATTTGGCAATAAGAAGTTCATGATCTGAGCCACAGTCAGCTCCTGGTCTTATTTCTGCTGACTGTATAGAGCTTCTTCATCTTTGGCTGCAAAGAAACATAATCTGTCTGATTTTGGTATTGACCATCTGGTGATGTCCATGTGTAGAGTCTTCTCTTGTGTTGTTGGAAGAGGGTGTTTCCTATGACCAGTGTGTTCTCTTGGCAAAATTCTGTTAGCCTTTGTCCTGCTTCATTTTGTACTCCAAGGCCAAACTTGCCTGTTACTCCAGATGTATTTCTTGACTTCCTGCTTTTGCATTCCAGTCCCCTATGATGAAAAGACATCTTTTTTTTTTTTTTTGGTGTTAGTTAGTTGTAGGTCTTCATAGAACCACTTAACTTCAGCATCTTTGGCATTAGTGGTTGGAGTATAGACTTGGATTACTGTGATATTGAATGGTTTGCCTTTATATGAACTGAGATCATTCTGTCTTTTTTGAGATTGCACCCAAGTAGTGCAGACTCTTGTTTACTATGATGGCTACTCCATTTCTTCTAAGGGATTCTTGCCCACAGTAGTAGATATAATGGTCATCTGAATTAAATTCACCCATTTGGGTCCATTTTAGCTCACTGATTCCTAAAATTTCAATGTTCACGTTCGATCCCTGGGTTGGGAAGATCCCCTGGAGAAGGAAATGGCACCCCACTCCAGTACTCTTGCCTGGAGAATCCCATGGAAGGAGGAGCCTGGTAGGCTACAGTCCACGGGGTCGCAAAGAGTCGGACACGACTGAGCGACTTCACAGTTCACAGACGCCCGCCATCTCCTGTTTGACCACTGCTAATTTACTTTGATTCATGGACCTAGCATTCCAGGTTCCTATGCAATATTGTTCCTTACAGCATCAGACTTTCCTTCCATCACCAGTTACATCCACAGCTCTGCATTGTTTCTGCTTTGGCTAGCCTCTTCATTCTTTCTCGAGAGTTATTTCTCCACTCTTCTCTAGTAGCATATTGGGCACCCACCAACCTGGGGAGTTCCTCTTTCAGTGTCACATCTTTTGCCTCTTCATACTGTTCATGGGCTTCTCAAGGCAAGAATGCTGAAGTGGTTTGCCATTCCCTTCTCCAGGGGACCACGTTTTGTCAGACCTCTCCACCATGACCCATCTGTCTTGGGTGGCCCTACGTAGCATGGCTCATAGTTTCATTGAGTTAGATAAGACTGTGATCCATGTGATCAGATTGGTTAGTTTTCTGTGATTGTGTTCAAATCCAAAGATGCTGTACTATGACCTGACTGACTGACTTGAAAAGACCCTGATGCTAGGAAAGATTGAAGGAGGGAAGAGAAGGAGACGACAGAGGATGAGATGGTCAGATGGCATCACCAACTCAATGGGCATGAGTTTGAATCAGCTCCAGGAGTTGGTGATGGACAGGGAGGCCTGGCATGCTGCAGTCCCTGGGGTCTCAATGAGTCGGACATGACTGAGCAACTGAACTGAACTGATCCAGGGCCCTATCCATATTTCACCAGTTGACCCACTAATGTCCTTTATAGCAAAGGAATCTACATGTATTAAATTACATCTTTTTAGTCTCCCTTAATCTAGAAGATTTGAGAGAGCACGTTTTAATGTTCACTCTAGTGATTTGTACTAGATTCTTGGACTTACATGAACACTATTTGCCTCTTCTATCATGGATTATCTTTGTGGTTTTTAGCTTGTAGCTATACAAATTATTTATGTTTCTTTTGTCCTTCAGCTTGTAAAGCTTTCTGAAATAGTATGAAAATAGGATTGGTTTCAACTCAATCCTTGTTATAATTTGACTTCACTGGGCAAAGAAACAGTTCCGATAATGAATTCATCTTTAACCAAGAAAAGTGTGAATCCTTATAAGTCAATACTTTTACAAGGCAGTATGGAGCAGACCCACATATGAGGAATCTATGGTGCCAAACTCTTTGAGGGCTTCTTAGATCTGTGTTTTAGCATCATCCTCATCCTAAGAAACTCTGGAAGTGAAGTTTTTCTAAAGCAAGAATTTTAAAAATTAGAGGAATGTTAAAATTGCAGTCATACTCAGCAGGTGGCACTAATTGATGTTTTGAAACACAATGCCTCAGGAATAAAAAGGAAAAGAATGTGATGTGCTAAAGGATTTGTTTGCCTCTGAATTCTCTTCTTTATGTTAAATGGCTAAAATAAGTATAGAAATAGTTTTTATGGGGGCAAATGAAAACTTCTTAGATACAAGTGGAAATGGTACCCATACAAGTTAAATATTTTTAATAGTTTCTTAATATTGGTCACTGGTCACTATTTAATGCACTATTTAATGAGATTTGTTCATGGTAATTTAATAAAATCATGTTAAAGATGAAAATATTATTACATAAGTAGACTTATTCTGCAGTTTACTTTTTTCCCTTTAGTAGAATCATTTTATTTAATTTTTTAAAATAAATTTTGATTATAATTCATGCTAGTTAATAGAAAAATTAGAAACTGTAGAAGAACTTTTAGAAGAGACTAGAGAAAGTCCATTTTCTCACCCAGAGATACCTATTGTAAATGTTTTGTCATATTCCTTTCCTTTTATTTACCTGTTTTTAAAATTTTTATCAAGATAATTGAGCACTGGGAAATAAATAAAAAACTAGGTTGAGCCATATGAAACTGGTATTTATAAAGGTCTCAGACAGTTAGTGGTGGCTGATAACTAACATTTATTTGGGAGTTTCCTATATGCCACTTTTACCAAACCTGGGTTCAGCTGGTGAGCCAATAATTCAAGAGACAAGTGTCAGTAGAAAGGAAAGATTCTTTAATAAGGAAAGCCAGCCACCTGGAGAAGGTGGATTCGTGCCCAGAGACCAGCTCTGAAGACTGTGCTCAGCCATGATGATTCTTAAAGGGGAAAATGTGGGAGACAAGCATCCCAGTGAATCATCCAGGCAGGAGGTTGAGTTCTACGTCATTCTCCATGAGGACAGGCTGGCTGACTCTTCGGATAGTATCTTGCCCACATGATCTGCCTGCAGTATTGCTTGGGGGTAGAGAGCTAGTTATTTTGTTAATTGTGTAATTCTTCATTTCCACTTCTTTTTATCTAGGGAAAGGATCAACAGGTGAAACAAAGCATGGTGTGCATTCAGGAGAGTCTAAGTCCGGAGTCAGTTTCGATGGTTTACTCATCTCATTCCTATAAATTAGGTTCTTTTAAGGTTGGAAGGGAACAGAACTGGGCGAATATGAAAGGGGCAGAACAGCTGCTCTCACCATCATTGTTCTTTTATTATTCTTATTGTTCTCCTTTTGTTTACTAAATTTTTTTTGGTCACACTGTGGCAGTGCAAGTGTGGCGCCCCAACCACTGGGATAAAGTTGAGAATGGATAGGAGCTGGGAGATAAAGTCAGCGCAAGATTAGTGACTCAGCACATAACAAAGAAGAAAGAGGCAATGCTACTCCTTAGGGTAGTAGTAATGGCTGGCATTTTTTGAGCGTTTACTCTGTGCCAGGCTTTAAGTCTCTGTGCTCTTCCCCATTGATATCTTTTTCTTTTTTTTAATTTTTTTAAAAATCTGACACACAGCATAGACATGTGGGCTTCCCAGGTGGCGCTAATGGTAAAGAAAATCTACCTGCCGATGAGGAGACATAAGAGACACAGGTTCGATCCCTGGGTCAGGAAGATCCCCTGGAGGAGGGCATGGCAACCCATTCCAGTATTCTTGCCTGGATAATTTCTTGGACAGAGGAGCCTGGTGGGCTACAGTCTGTGGGGTCACAAAGGATCAGATATGGCTGAAGCGACTTTGCACGCATGCACAACATCGACATAAAAAGAAAATGTGTAACTTAGCTTAATGTATTACTTAAAGGCAAATATTCTTGTCACTATTGCCCAGGTCAAGTTTTATCAGTTCCTGCTTCATCTATTTGAGTCTATGTCATTAGGTGCACAGATAATTAGAATTGCTCTGCCGTGAAATGTTGCAAGAAGTGGTAGGTGAGCTAAGGCACAGAGTTTCTTCTCTTATTTCTATCTCTGGCAATAGAGTTCCTGAAAATGAAGTTTCTCACTGGAATGTGCCCTTTACATGGGCATCTGATGAATAACCACTCAATCAAGGTGAACACTTGTAGCAGGAGCTCTTCTTCATCCATCTTGTCAAAGACAGTTCCTCCACGTTGGGGGTGCAGCGGGGTGGTGGGATAGGGTCATGGGCTTTGATAATGGACCTTGAATTTAGATGGGTCAGCCACTTACAGTTCGTGTGTCTTGAGCAATTCACTTAACCTCCTTAAGCTGCAATTTTCCCTACTATAAAAAATACATTAGCTCAATGTTATGTAATAACCTAAAAAGGAAAAGCATTTGAAAAAGAATAGACACAAGTATTGGTCTTCCTAGGTGGTGCTAGTGGCAAAGAACCTGCCTACCAGTGTGGGAGACATAGAGATGAGGGTTCAATCCCTGGGTTGGGGAGATCCCCTGAAGGAGGAAGTGGCAACCCACTCCAGTATTCTTATCTGGAGAATTGCATGGACAGAGGAACCTGGTGGGCTGTGGTCCATAGGACACGACTGAAGCAGCTGAGCAGGCACATGCAAGCATGCAGACATGTATACATATGACTGTATCCCTTTGCTGCACACCTGAAACTAAGACACATTGTTAATCAACTATATGCGAAGATAAAACACTAAAAAATGTATCTCATTTCTAAATTATACCCTTTTGTGAAAAATTACTTTCTAGACTTTAAAAAAAAAACAAAGAAATTGAAGCCCAGGAAAAAAAGGAAAAAACGACATTAGGAATGTTCCGGCTGCTTCTATGATGTTGTGGCTATATGAGGATTAAACTTAAAAATATTTTGGTGAAGCCCACAATATAGAAGTTGCCATATACCATACATTGCTGTCTTGTTACATTGTCTCAGTTGAACTGAGGCTCAGTTAAACACACTTTGAAAATATTAGATCCTCCTACCTTGGGCCACCTGATGCAAAGAACCGACTCATTGGAAAAGACCCTGATTCTGGGAAAGATTGAGGGCAAGAAGAGAAGGGGGCAACAGAGGATGAGATGGTTAGATAGCATCACTGACTCAAAGGACATGAATTTGAACAAACTCTGGGAGATAGTGGAGGACAGAGGAGTCTGGCATGCTGCAGTCCACGGGGTCGCAAAAAGTCGGATACAACTTAGCAATTGAACAACAACACCTTGAACCAGTGATTGTATGTACAGTGGGCAGATTCTAACGGACCCCAATTTCTGAGGTCTTCCCCTCTCTTACAGCAGAGGTATGCCTTGGAATTATCGTGTTCCTGATCATACGCAACTGCTGGTTCCTCTGCCTCCCTTGCTTGAAGTGGCTTTACTTTGACTGGCAAACCCCAGAGCAAGGAGGCAGAAGATACGAATGGGTCAGAAGCTGGGCTGCTTGGAGGTACTTTAAGGACTATTTTCCAATTCATGTGAGTAGAATTGTTTTACTCAATTCTGTGGTTTTGAGCTGAGAAAAAAATGCAAATGTGTTTTTATCACATATTTTTCAAGCTTTTCCCTTTTTAGAGGAAGAGAGCCTGAAATTCAGCCCAAGTTACTAAATGGAGTCTAAGCTAAATTGACAAAATGTAGCAGGCTGTGTATGAAGGGCTCAGGACACAGTTGAAAAATGTGAAACAGCTCTACCCCAGGGAGGGCTTCCCTTGTGGCTCAGATGGTGAAGAAACTGCCTGCAATGGGAGAGATTTGGGTTCATCCCTAGATCCCTTGAAGAAGGGAATGGCAAACCACTCCAGTATTCTTGCATGGATGGAGGAGCCTGGTGGGCTGCAATCAGTAGGCTCTCAAAGAGTCCGACATGACTGAGAGACTGACGCACACTCTCCCAGGAAACTAAAACGAGTCAAGTTTCCCATTTCCTCTTGAATGTAGAACTGCACCCTTCTGTTTCTTATTGGAAACTAATCGGGCAACATTTTTTTTTTTTATGTCAACATAAACACACTGTAGCTCATCAAAACCCAGGATTTGGATCCGAGTCACACTACATATTTGGGTTTCACCCCCATGGAGTGCTTACGGCTGGAGCCTTTGGAAACTTTTGTACAAATTATTCCGCCTGCAAGGAGCTGTTTCCCGGCTTTACCTCCTATCTTCACGTGCTGCCGTGTTGGTTCCGGTGTCCGCTCTTCCGGGAATATCTGATGAGTGGTGGTAAATGAAGACAAATCACTGTTTCCACAGTGTTCTGGGGTGGCAGCACCACACCAAATGTTCTCTCTCAAGCCAACCAGGTTTATGGTTTCTTAAGAGTACAACTCTGTGTCTTTATCCCTGTCTCACACTTCATATGCTGTTTGGGTGGTTCTTGCTTTTCCCCACCGGACTGGAAACACGAGGAAGACAGAAAGAAAGTGAAAGTGTTAGTTGCCTAGTCGTGCCTGACTCTTTGCGACCCCATGGACTGTAGTCCGCAGGGCTCCTCTGTCCATGGGATTCTCCAGGCAAGAACACTGGAGTGGGTTGCCATTTCCTTATTTCCTTCTCCAGGGGATCTTCCTGACCTAGGGATTGAACTTGGGTCTCCTGTACTGCAGGCAGATTCTTCACTGTCTGAGCCACAAGACTGTGTATTTTTTTTCCTCATAATTCACCAAATAACTAGCATAATATATAGTATAGTACCTGGGATTTAGGAGGTCCAAAAGATGTTAATTCAATGAATGTATAAATTAATGAATGCATTTTGTGTATACCCAGATGAGAAAGAAAGAATCATGCTTGGAGCAAATAAGTAATAAATGGTACCTTTGGAGAGGTGCTTTGTCTGCTTTTATGAATATTAGAAATTGAAAATGTCCTCCAATATGTCTTGGAATAATGGCCAGACTGAATCTGCTGTCTTTTCCCTACCAGATTAACCACAATTTGGCTCAGAAATTTTACACTGCTACTCTGAACTAGTGGAAGACTTTCAGATTAAAGAAACCATAATTCTCCCAAATCTGAGAATAAAATTAAGTAAAAATGCTTTAAAGATATTATGAGTGTGTCCAGAAGTCTAAGATTGTGTTAATATCTCTTATTTCAACTTAAGAGGCTCAATTTATTTGGTTTTTCCAACTTGACCAATTTACTAAGTGTGAGCTATAGCAACTTACAAAGAGCTTTATGTTTATGATCATTGTGTAGGTTAATTATTATTGTCTTTGCATTTCTTGGACATAATGAAAAAGAGATAATCTCTTGGGAAAATTGTAATTTCAGGATCAGAGCATATTGAGATAGAATTGCTCATGGTCTCCCAGGTTTTGATTACTTCTTATTAATTTCTCAACTCTCTGTTGTCATTAGATAGTTTATTGGAAATCACTAAGCATCCTTGCCTGGGTTTCCAGGTTCTGTTTATGGACCTTCACAGATGTAACCCTGGGCTGTGTCCGGTTTAGTCTGTCCCTGCATCTGGCCACTAGAGGGCGCACTATCCCCCAGCTCCTGAACTAAGGGGGGGAGGAATCCCTTTTCTTTCCTCTTTTGCAGACGCTAGGTTAGAGTTTTATAAAAGGAAGAAAGTTAAAAGGAAAAGTTTTTTTTTTATTTCAAAAAATCACAGAAATATATTTACATTATGTGTGTGTGTTAGTCACTCAGTCGTGTCCTACTCTTTGTGACCCCATGGACTGTGGCCTGCCAGACTCCTCTGTCCATGGGATTTCCCAGCAAGAATACTGGAGTGGATAGCCTTTCCCTTTTTCAGGGGATCCTGACCCAGGGATCAAACCCAGATCTCCTGCATTGCAGGCAGTTTCTTTACCATCTGAGCCAGTAGGCAAGCCCCATTTAGATTATACCATTTGCTGATTCGAAGTATAATCACAGGTGAACAGGTGTGGCAAATTTGTGGCAGGAGAGATGAAGGTATACCCTCTTGAAGGCCATGTCAGCTACAAATAACCAACGATAAGGTCTTTGTCCACGTGGTGCCACTGTTGTTTTCTAGAACTGGCATTTGAGATGAAGCTGGTCTGCTGTCACTGGCTCATGACATCATGAGATCTTCCCTGTTGCTGTCACTTGAAATGTCCTAAAGCTAAATAAAAACATCCAAACTTGTAGCCGGGGGAAGTTTGGACTGTCCTTGTCTCTAAGTTTAAGGAGTTCCCATCCCTTCATAGAACTGGCCTCCTAGAACTGCCCCTGGCCTAAAGCTGCCCCTCTACTCTGCACCTGCCTTGGTGGCTGCCTCTCTGGGTGGGGAAAGACAGACAGCCATGTGCCCCAGACCTCACTTAGTAAGGAACCCATTGTTGTTGTTTGGTTGCTAAGTTGTGTTCAACTCTTTGTGACCCTACAGACCGCAGCATGCTAGGCTCCTCCATCCATGGGACTCTCCAGGCAAGAATATTGGAGTGGGTTGCCATTTCTTTCTCCAGGGGATCTTCTCAACCCAGGGATCAAACCCATGTCTCCAGTATTGGCAGGTGGATTCTTTACCACTGAGATTCTCTACCTTAGGAAGCCCTAAGTAACCCATTGCATTTCAGAAATCCTCTCCTGATGGTATTTTACTCTTATCAAGATTAATATATACACTTTAGATTTTTTTTCTTGTAGGTTAGCCATGAGGAACTTGTGAGGGATTTTGAGCAAAGTAGGGACCTGATAGGATTTTGCACAGTAAGTCATGCATGCAGCAGCTTGGAAATAAGTTAGAGATGAGCCTGGAGACTGTGAAGATGAAAGGCCTATTTCAGTCATCAAGGAACAGGTGATAAGGGCTAAACTGGCACAGTGGCTGTGGTAGTGGAACTAGAGAACAAGGAATTGATATGAAAAATAGTTGATAGAGTCTACAAAACTTGGGGTTCCCAGGTGGCTCAGTGGTAGAGAATTCACCTGCTGATGCAGGAGACTCAAGAGATGCAGGTTCAATCTCTAGCTTGAGAAGATACCCTGGAGGAGGAAATGGCACCCCACTCCAGGATTCTTGCCTGGAGGAGCCTGGGTGGGCTCCAGTCCAAGGGGTTGCAAAGAGTTGGACATGACTGAGCACACACATGGTGCAACCATATTTAGTGGCTGATTCAGCCTCATGAGGGCAGCAATTGTATTTCACTGTCTTATCAGCATCTAGCAGTGTCTTACCTGTAGCAGATGTTCAGTAAGTGTTTTTGAATGAATGAATGAATGAATGAATGAGTGATGAAAGATCATGGTGGCTGAAAAGAGGGGACTGTATATGGAAGGAACCTACGTTCTGACTTGGGGGACTGGATAGATGATACTCTCAATCACTTTGATAAATAATTGGGAGAGAAACAACTTTGTGGAAGACTTTCATGCACTGGGTTGGGAAGCATGGAGTTTGAGGTGTCTCTAAACTGTTGAGGTAGAGATGTCCTTTGAGCAACAGGAGGTGTAGGCCTGAAGCCTCAGGAGAAAAAACTCCATGGAGATGGGTTTGGGAGAACTCAGCACATGTGAGTGGTAGTTGAGTCCTTGTGGAGAGATGAGGTTAAAGACATCAGCTGCTATAAGAGAACACTGTAGACTGGATAGCTTGAACACTAGAAATGTATTTCTTGCAGTCTGAAGGCTGGGATGATCTGATGTCTGGTGATGGCCCACGTGCTGGTTTGCAGATAGATATCTTGTTGTATATTCATGTTGTAGAAAGAGAGAAGAAACTAGGTTTGTCCTCTTGCTATCAGAACATTCATCCTGGGACTTCCTTGTCAGTCCAGTGGCTAAGACTCCTTGCTCCAGTGCAGGGGGCCTGGGTTCAATCCCTGGTCAGGGAACAAGATCCTGCATGCTGCATCTAAGAGTTCTCATACCACAACTAAAGATCCTGAGTGCTGCTACTAAGACCCTGAGCAGCCAAATTAATTAATTAGAACATATAAATAAATATTTAAAAAAATTAATCCCATTCAGGAGGCCTCCACTCTTGTGCACTAATTATCTCCCGAAGGCCCCACCTCTTAATACCATACTATTAGGGGTTAGAGTTTCAACATATGAATTTTGGAGGAATATAAACATTTAGTCCCTAACAGCTCTGAAAAATACCAACTTTTAAGCATGGTCTGAAGAAGGGAAGCCTCAGGAGGAAACTGAGAAGTGGACAGAGGCAAGAGAGGACTGCCAGGTGTCTGAAAATCCAAGGGGCTCTCTTTTCAGTGGAAGTGATGCCTCTGTGCCCATTCAGGGCTTGCAGAGCAGAATGGCCATGCCCTGAACTCAACAAGAATTCACACCCCTCTGTGCCCAGGTTCTCTACCCTCTAACCCACTCTCCTCTGCCTCTTCTCTGCAGAGAGTAGCTGGTTTTTCAGAATCCTGTCCTTATTTTATATTCCCCCAGCAATAGTAATGCACAGTAAAATGAGCATGTAATTTCCTTTAAGAGATGAAGTGCTATGTCTTGATAAAGCTAGCACATTCTTTTATGACTAAAAAAAAAAGGATAAAATCAAGAATGGAAGGAAACAATAAGACATTAAGAAGGGATTATCTCTGAATTGTGGGTCATGAGTTGTTTGTGTTTTCATCTTTATTCTTTTTCTTCAAGAGTTCATAGTATTTTCCTCCAAGAGTACATTGTGCTTTTAAAATCTGAAAAGGAGTCTTTAAACTTATTTTTAAATGGGAAGCCTCATATAAAGACTGAGCAGTTATGTAACTGATGTCTTAAACAATTTACCAAAGTCAAACTAGATATTTTGGAACACAGATTTAGCAATTGATATAGGTTATTTTGTCAGATGTCTGAATTTTTTTTGAACCATTTACATTATAAATCCATGCTTGAGAAATGAAAATCCATATAGAGTACCTGAAAACAAATCTTTGGTGTACAGAAGATCAGTGCAACTTCTTGGAGGGTATATTGTTTGGTTCTGAGCAAGGATCTGCCAGGGTAATGATCAAGACTACCACGTACAGCTGTGCAGGTTGTGTACTGAACAACTTTAGGAGACACCTTTTACTTAAAATGCAATGTAAGTGGAGTCTGTAGAATTCAGCAGTACACAACTTACTCAAACCACTGGTAGACCTAGTAATAATCAAGTGACATTTTAAAGACCTAATAATCACCTGCCAAAATGTTAGATCTTAGTGATGGAAGTGAAGTGAAGTCAAGTCAAGTCACTCAGTCGTGTCCGACTCTTTGTGACCCCATGGACTGCAGCCCACCAGGCTCCTCAGTCCATGAGATTCTCCAAGCAAGAATACTGGAGTGGGTTGCCATTTCCTTCTCCAGGGGATCTTCCCAACCCGGGTCTCCCTCATTGGAGGCAGACGCTTTAACCTCTGAGCCACCAGGGAAGTCCGAATCTATTACCAAAGATTTGGCTATGGAAAAATTATAAACCCACACAGTGCTCCAAATAGCAGCAGTGTAGGAAATTCTGTTTACTATTTGTTAGTGCCATAAATCAGGGTCCTCAACTTCTGGGTTCTAATGCCTGATGATCTGAAATGGAGCAGATGTAATAATACTAGAAACAAAGTGCACAGTAAATGTTCAGTTCAGTCGCTCAGTTGTGTCCGACTCTTTCCAACTCCATGAACCGCAGCACACCAACCCTCCCTGTCCATCACCAACTCCCGGAGTTTACCCAAACTCATGTCCACTGAGCCGGTGATGCCATCCAACCACCTCATCTTCTGTTATCCCCTTCTCCTGCCTTCAGTCTTTCCCAGCATTAGGGTCTTTTCAAATGAGTCAACTCTTCGCATCAGGTGGCCAAAGTATTGGAGTTTCAGCTTCAACATCAGTCCTACCAATGAACACTCAGGGATTCCTTTAAGATGGACTGGTTGGATCTCCTTGCAGTCCAAGGGACTCTCAAGAGTCTTCTGCAATACCACAGTTCTAAAGAATTAATTCTTCAGCACCCAGCTTTCTTTATAGTCCAACTCTCACATCCATACATGACTAGTGGAAAAACCACAGCCTTGAGTAGACAGACCTTTGTTGACAAAGTAATGTTGTTGCTTTTGAATATGCTGTTTAGGTTGGTCATAACTTTCCTTCCAAAGAGCAAGCATCTTTTAATTTCATGGCTGCCGTCACCATCTGCAGTGATTTTGGAGCACCCTCCAAAATAATGTCAGCCACTGTTTCCCCATTTATTTGCCATGTGGTGATGGGACCAGATGCCATGATCTTAGTTTTCTGAATGTTGAGCTATAAGCCAACAGTTTCACTCTCCTCTTCACTTTCATCAAGAGGCTCTTTAGTTCTTCTTCACTTTCTGCCATAAGGGTGGTGTCATCTGCATATCTGAGGTTATTGATATTTCTCTCGGCAATCTTAATTCCAGCTTGTGCTTCATCCAGCTCAGCGTTTCTCATGATGTACTCTGCATATAAGTTAAATAAGCAGGGTGACAGTATACAACCTTGACGTACTCCTTTTCCTGTTTGGAACCAGTCTGAATGCACTTGAATCATCCCCAAACCACCCCTCATCCCCCTGGCCTGTGGAAAAATTGCCTTCAATGAAACCAGTCCTTGATGCCAAAAAGGGTGGGGACTGTTGCTATAGATTCTTAAGATAAGAATGTTAAAGGGCAATTAATTAATGCCTTTTGTTTTATTCACTAAGGGCTAGTCTCCCTTTCCAAGAAAAGTGTGCCCCACGTGTTAAGCAAAGAGGGAAGTGGAAACATCTCAGTCATTGTGTTCGGGGACTCAGAGGAATCACTGGATGCCCATCCTGGGAAGTTCACTCTGTTCATCCGCCAGCGGAAGGGATTTGTGAAAATTGCTTTGACCCATGGGTAAGTGGCTTTTCATTTCAGGTAACTGTGTCAGGGAAGTAACCCATTATTAAGTGAATTCAAAGAAGTAATTTTTCTGGCCCTTAAAGACAGACCTCATCACTGACCTTCCAATGAATACAGATGTGAATGTTTATGGGAAATAGAAGACAACCTTCCCTCTAAGATAACTCAATGTCATGGCATCCAGCCATTCAACTTGTCTATAAGAGCAAAACAAGCAAAATACAAAATTTCACAGGCACAGTATAGATTTCCAACCAAGTGAACAAATGAGCCATGGCCAAAACCATAAATGAAAAAGAAACTTCTGGAACCTTGATTTTCTATAGAATAAAATTCCACAAATCACTAAGACTGCTGAGGTATTAGCAGGTGGCCAAAGGACTTCAGGAGTAATTCAGTTTCAATACATGGAATATAAACTTAGCACTCCAAGGGAGGCATGGGGACATTAAACAATTGTGAGGAATCTGTTGCAGGTCAGCTGGGCTAAATGAAATATTTAAATCCTTTTCTTTGAAAATGCTTATTCTTCCTCCTTGTTATTTCCAGTGCTTATTTGGTGCCAGTGTTTTCTTTTGGTGAAAATGAACTACTTAAGCAAGTTAGCAACCCTGAAGGATCATGGCTTTGAAATATGCAGGAGAAACTACAGAAGATCATGGGATTTACTTTGCCACTGTTCTACGCCAGAGGAATTTTTCAGTACAGTTTTGGCCTAATCCCCTATAGGAAGCCCATTCACACTGTTGGTATGTACATCAAATACTGGAGGCTTGTTAAACTGAGCAAAAGGATTATCTTACTTTTGAGCAATGTTTATTGTTACTGAAGTAGCTTTGAGTAAGCCCTTCCTAAAATAATAGTCCTATAGATGTTATTTGCTGGACTTTCCTGGTGGCACAGACGGTAAAGCGTCTGTCTATAATGCGGGAGACCCGGGTTCGATCCCTGGGTCGGGAATATCCCCTGGAGAAGGGAATGGCAATCCACTCCACTACTCTTGCCTGGAGAATCCCATGGACTTCTCTGTCCATGGGGTCGCAAAGAGTCAGACAGACTGAGCGACTTCACTCACTCTAGATGTTATTTGACCTTCCTTTACAGTATGCCTTTTATTTATGAAATGATTATATTTTCCATTTGAATGGGAATCCACTACTTTCAAAAATATTGTTATTGCACTCCAAATAGAATCCAATTTTAGAAGTGGAGTTCCTAATACTCTGATGAATCTATTTTTCTGTACTAGAAGATGATAACATAGCAAGTCTTTGAATCCATCAGAGTCTCTTGTGAAAATTTGTGTATAATAGATGTCTTCATCAGGTTTAGTTCCCAGGCATCAGTTTCTACTACAAAGCATTTTTTCCCCAACTAGGTATATTTATATGTATTCTAATATAGGGCTTCCCAGGTGGCTGAGTGGGTGAGGAATCTGCCTGCAATGTAGGAGATATAGGTTCAGCCCCTCAGTTGGGAAGATCTCCTCGAGGAGTGCACGGCAACCCATTCCAGTATTCTTGCCTGGAGAGTCTCAGAGGAGCCTGGCAGGCTACAGTCTGCTGCTGCTGCTGCTGCTGCTAAGTCGCTTCAGTCGTGTCCAACTCTGTGCAACCCCATAGACAGCAGCCCACCAGGCTCCCCCGTCCCTGGAATTCTCCAGGCAAGAACACTGGAGTGGGTTGCCATTTCCTTCTCCAGTGCATGAAAGGGAAAAGGGAAAGTGAAGTCGCTCAGTCGTGTTTGACTCTTTGTGACTCCATGGACTGCATCCTACCAGGCTCCTCCATCCATGGGATTTTCCAGGCAAGAGTAGTGCAGTGGGGTGCCATTACCTTCTCCAAGGCTACAATCTAGAGAGATGCAAAGGGTCAGTTCAGTTCAGTTCAGTCGCTCAGGTGTGTCCAAGTCTTTGCGACCCCATGAACTGCAGCACGCCAGGCCTCCCTGTCCATCACCAACTCAGACGTGACTAAATCAACTGAGCACTCACTTGCAGACAGATTTGCCTTTTAAAAATGGCATGTTTGGGTTTGAGGAGCAATGAGATGGAGGAGGAAGGTAACAACCATGTTAAAGAAGAACAGAGGAGGAAAATAATTGCTCCTGAGGTTGAAAAGGGGTTTGGAGGGTGGAAAAGGAGAAGGTGCTAAGTCGATTGCTAATAGCAAGATTAGCCAGACGATATACACATATGAAATGGAAGTAATAATTTCACCATGAGTGGCCCATTACATGAAATTCAAACATTTTTTTAGATCTGTTCCCTTGGAATGGGAGTTCACTGCTGTCAGTCTGTAACAGCTTTGCATTTCTCATGCAGTCACATGCCATTTTTTAAAATGCTGTTTTTAACTCAAATGGAATATTAACAGTTGATTAATCAGTGTAATAGGAATATTGAGATAAGTTAAGCTTGCAGTTATATTTTTCAAAATAAGTGGTTCCATTTTTTTTGTCAAAATATTGGTCAGTTTTGATCCCATACGTGCAAAGTATGGTCATTGGTATTTGGGGGGGATATGAGGGAAATTATATGATATGATTTTTCAAGGTCATTCTCATTGGACATAATTTATAAAGAAACTACCATGTATTTTCTCTACATGTGTCACAGGTAGTATGTTATTTACACATTTTATCTGAGTTATTATCAGTTTATCAAAGTAGAAAAAACTGTTCACATTTGTCGTATTTTATTAGATAGTAATAGAGAAAAGCTGATTTCAATGTCCCATCAACTGGGAGAGAAAAAGGAAATGAATTTAGACTTCAAGAACAGCTGTGAAAAGTCCCAGTTCCTTGCAAGAATGTTGCTTTTTCTTTGTTTGTTTCTGCCTCACAGAGCTCCAGGTGACAGGGATTTTGCTCTTTGTTCTCTGCTGTATCCCCAGTGATCTCAGGGTAGGAGCTCAAGACACATTTGTGAATCAACAAATTAGTCTTTAGTTGGCCTGTCTGATTGTAATTCTCAAGTTTTCAGAAATCGAACAAGTACGTGGTAACAAAAATTTTAAATAAATTTCCCAGGTGGCTCAGTGGTAAAGAACCAGCTGGCTAATACAGGAGAAGTGAGGTCGATTTCTGGGTCAGGAAGATCCCTGGAGAAGGAAATGGCAACCCACTCCAGTATGCTTGCTTGGGAAATCCTGTGAAGAGAGGAGCCTGGTGGGCCACAGTCCACAGAGTCAGACATGACTGAGCATGCACACACACATGATATTTTTTAAAGATTTTTTTGATGTGGATCATTTTGAAAGTCTTTATTGACTTTGTTAAAATATTTCTTCTGTTTTTATGTTTTTGGTTTTTGGTTGTGAGCCTTGTGGGATCTTAGCTTCCTGACCAAGGATCAAATTCTCACCCCCTGCACTGGAAGGCGAAGTCTTAACCACTGGACCACCGGGCAAGTCCCTCAATTTACTAATAAGTTCAAGTTTGTAGAGCCAGTACCAGTAATGTGATGGAAAGTTGTGTGGGCAAGAAAGTAAAATATTTAGGTGTTGGTTTTAAGTTTTAAAATTTCACCTTGAAAAATCTCAAATGCTCAGAAAAGTCTCACGAGTAATAAAATGAACTCCTATTTCCTTTCTCCTAGAGTCACCGCTTGTTAACATTTTTGCTACAGTTTTTTTTCTCTCTCTAATAATATCACAAATACACTTTATACTTTTGTTATCACTGAACTATTTAAGTAAATGCAGACAACGTGACCATTTGTTCCTCATTACTTTTATGTATCTCTCTTAAGAACAAGATTATTCTCTCTCATAGTATCAGTAGGATACAGGAATTTAACATCAGTTAAATGCTATTGACTGTGTACACTCCATATTCAAATTTCATCAGTTGCCACAGTCACTTTCTTTTCAGTTGTGGATTTTGGTGAAGGGCAGTATTTTTTCCCAAAGCAGGATCATACATTGCATTTAATTTTCACATTTCATTAATCTACTTTAAACTGGATTAGTTTCTAAAATTTTCTTTGTCTTTCTGGCATGAGTAGTTTGTCTTTGTCTTCATGGCATGAGCATGATCGAATCAATGATGTCTATGACTTATTCTCAAATGGTTCTACAAAAACAAAAATAATAATACATTTGTATATCTATATACATACTAGTGTGTGTATGTGTGTGTGCAAAGTGTTTGAAATTGGTGAGTCTAGAGGAAGGGCATGCAAGCGCTTATTGTATTTTTTCTATAGGTTTGCATTTTTTTTTACAAAAAAAGTTACGGAAGGGAATGTACCGTATTTAAATAAAACTGGTTTGGATCCCACTTGAGGACAAAAGTAGTCCATTTTGTTTCAATTAGTTAGTCTACCCTGAGGGATAAAACAGCTAAGGGATTTTTCTGAAATATTGGGTTGGCCAAAAAGTACTTTAAGGTTTTCCATAATATCGTACTGAAAAATCTGAACAAACTTTTTGGCCAACCCAATAGAAAGAAAGAGGAACCTAATTTAAATTTTAATTATAAAGTAGGGATTGTTGTTGTTGTGCTCAATCATTCAGTCATGTCTGACTCTTTGCAACCCCATGGATGGTAGCCCACCAGGCTCCTCTGTCCATGGAATTTTCCAGCAAGAATACTAGAGTGGGTTGCCATTTCCTCCTCCAGGGAATCTTTCTGACTCAGAAATCAAACCTGCATCTCTTGCTTCTCTTGCATTGAAAAGTAGATGGTTTACCACTGTGCCACCTGAGAGATAGTAATAAGGGGATTGGTATGGTGCCCCGTACAACATATTAAGTGCTCAGTAAATGTTCATGAGTGTGTATGTTTATGTATGTGGGTATGTGCGTATGCATGCATACAGGCGCACACACACACACACACACACACACACATACACATATGCCTACACTGGGCATGAGATTCCATTATAAGCCAGAAGTTGTACTTGAACCTAGGTTTTGACTCTTCCCAACCCTACTCTGCCTCGCTTTCTGCCTGGTGTCTCTCTCTAGTGTATGGCTATGTAGCATCTAAAAAAAAAGGAATTCCTATGTGAGACCATTAGAGAGAGAAACTCAGCAGAATTTTCATAATCACAGAAAAAATAGAACAAAGACTCCTTATTGTGAAAGATCTATGGACATCTCCAAGCTCTTTTCCAGCTGAAAATACAACTCATGAACTGCTCATTCTTCATCTAGAGAAATACAGCGCAGTATCACAGAAATTAGAGCAAGACTGCTACATAAGGCAATAAAGACATAACTAATCCTGAACTATTGGATGGAATCAGAAAATGGAACAAAGGAGCATGCCCGCTATAAAAATTACCAAAACAGAAATGAGAGCTGATTCCCAACTCTGCCATAAGTAGATTTTAGCTGATTTTTTCCAGGGCAATGAGTTCTACCTCCAGAATAAACTGGTGCAACTGGTTTTTCCTTTGTGTTATAAACAGGCAGTCATGCAGCAGTCTGCAACTAACCCAGTCTCACGTTGAAACAGCTTTCTTCTCCTTAGTAGTACAAATCTCCTTTTTCTGGAAAGAGGGAATTATGATCTTCTAGGGCTCCAAAGGTGCTTCTCAGATTTGCAAGTTTTTCTTTTGTTACCTCTGTTTTTATCCCTAAAACGTAATTAGAAAGGTTTCTTATTCTCCAATCCAATTTTGGGTTAGTTTAATAATGAGAGGCAAAAGTGTTGGGTTTAAATCTTAATTCCCTTTGGTTTCTGTTTGTTTTTGTGTATGTGTATATGAAGTTTGGAAATGTTCAGCATCTCATTTTCTCTACAGGTTAACTAAGAAAAAGACAGTTTAAAGGGGAAAGTCTTATGATGATAAAATCAATGTATGTGAGCATGTTTGAGCTCTTTGAAATATAATAAAACTATTAGTAGGAAAAGAACGGGATTGAAATGAACTATAGGCTAGCTTATAGGAAATAGGACTCAGCAATTCAGAATTCACAAGTCCTAATTGAAGTAAGTGCTTCCAGGGTGGCTCAGTGGTAAAGAATCTACCTGCCAATGCAAGAAACGTGGGTTCGATCCCTGGGTTAGGACGATCTGGAGAAGGAAACGGCAACCCACTCCAGTATTTTTGCCTGGGAAATCCCATGGACAGAGGAGCCTGGTAGGCTACAGCCCATGGAATCACAAAAAGAGTCTGACATACCTTAGAGACGGAACAACAACAATCTGCGTATCTAGGAGCAAAATAAAAGACTTCATCTTCTTAGACCACGTAGACCCTGTATCACTATAAATCCCATCCCCCCAGAATAGTTGCATTTAATCTCTCTCCATGATAATTTCACAAGAAAACAAACCATTTCTATGAAACCACAAATTTGCTAGTAGATTTACAGGTAGATTTCTCACTATGCTTGTAAATTTCTCATTTTCGGGGGAGGTGGGGTGGGGATCAAAGAGCAACAAAGATTAGAGCTAGAAATGTGTGTTCTTAGTTGTCCAGTCATGTCTGACTCTTTGCCTTCTTATGGACTACAGCCTGCCAGGCTCCTCTGTCCATGGGATTCTCCAGGCAAGAATACTGGAGTGGGTAGCCATTCCCTTCTCTAGGCAATCTTCCTGACCCAGGGATTGACACTGCAGGCAGATTCTTTACTGTCTGAGCCATGAAGGAAGCCTTAGAGCTAGAAGGAAGCCTCAAGATCACCTATTCTTTTATCCTATTGTTCAGTCACCAAGTCATGTCTGACTCTTTGCAACTCCATGGACTGCAGCATGCCAGTTTTCCCTGTCCTTCACGACCTCCTGGAGCTTGCTCAAACTCACGTCCACTGAGTCGGTGACTCCATACAACCATCTCATCCTCTGTCCCTCCCCTTCTCCTCCTGCCCTCAATCTTTCCCAGCATCGAGGTCTTTTCCAATGAGTCGGTTCTTCACGTCAAGTGGCCAAAGTATTGGAGCTTTAGCTCCAGCATCAGTCCTTCCAATGACTATTCAGGGTTGATTTCCTTTAGGATTGACTGGTTTGATCTCTTTGCAAAAGTCTTCCAGCACCACAATTCAAAAGCATCAGTTCTTTGGCACTCAGCCTTTATGGTTCAACTCTCATATCCATACATGACTGCTGGAAAAACCATAGCTTTGACTATATGACTTTTCTCCTCTACATGTGAAAATTAAGGTTAGAGAGGAAGTTACTTGCTAGCTGGGTGTACCTGCTGGGGAGTTAGCCCTGGATGTGGTCTAGCCTGGTGCTTCTTGTGCAACATCAGCTCCTGTTTCCATCAATTTTCAGCCTCTCCTAGTCTGTATTTCAACCACAACTGACATGGGAGTTCCCTGGTGGCCCACTGGTTAGGACTTGGTCCTTTCACTGCCCTGGAGCTGGGTTCAGTTCCTGGTTGGGGAGCTAAGATCTCACAAACCATGTAGGGGGGGAAAAAAGGCAACCATAACCGATGGTGATACGTTATGTTGAATCACAAAGGACTGCTGCCTACTATATATGTTTGACATCCAAGCTTTCGAGGAAAACTCTATATCAGCTTCTTGAGGCTATAGCTAGCTAAAAATATAGGAATTTGAGAATATTCATGTTGCTGTGAGGATACACACACACACACACACACACACACATAGGATGGATAGATTATATATAACCTTGTATATAAATATAGATCTTAATATATGATGCATCATGATACCTGTGTGTGTGTGTGTGTGCGTGTGTATCATTCCCTTCCTTGTACTCCCTAACCTCCCATACTATTATCATACTTCTTTCTGCTGTTACTTATCACTTCCTCTTTCTCTGGTTTCTTTTTAATAACGCTTTGTTACTGACATGGATAGAGCCTGGGAGGTAGCATGAGGAGACTCCACGTAGGCAAAGGAAGCCCTGCGAGTGCCATTCTGTCACTACAGCCCCGCTTGACCTCACGCCGAAGCTGACCAAAAGTAATAAGCAGTTTGCTGCTCAGCCGTTGACGTTGACCATCCTGTACATTTGCAGCTCTTGGCATTAGTAGCAGCATCAGACCAGCAGAGGGCGCAATGCACAGCAGAGAGGACTGAAGAGCAGGCGGCAGAGCCACGTGTATCTGGTCTAATCTGAGACAAGTGAGGTAAAAGTTATTTATTATATAAATGCTAGGTTTAAAAAAAATTAGTCCATTTTTTAATTATACAGGTAATACTAGTGCCTTCTCATTGTAGAAAATTGACACAATACAAATAAAATATAAGTCCCCCAGCTCTCCCTTCTTCCCTCCATGTAAGGACTAGCAGTGTCTCTTGGCTGACTTTCTTAGTAGACTAAACACTTATAATGCACCTAGATATAGAACATTTTCAATAAATAGGGTTATGCTGTATTATTTTGCAACTTTCCCCTTCCTACTGCATTTTAGACTTTTGCATATGTGTGTGAACACATATTTCATTTTTTACACTGAGATATATAATTGCATATAACAGATTAGTTTCAAGTGTAGTTTGATATTTGTGTATATTGTAAAAGGATCACCACAATAAGTCTATTTAATATCTGTCACCATCAGTTCAGTTCAGTTTAGTCGCTCAGTCGTGTCCGACTCTTTGCAACCCCATGAATCACAGCACGCCATGCCTCTGTCACCATACATAGTTTCAAAAATATTATTTCAGCTTTCAAAAAAAATTGCTGCCTAGAATTCCATTGAATGAATGGTCTGTGATTTGTTTAATAATTTTCTCTATGAAGTCTTTTGGTTGGTTTTGTTTTCTGCTGTTACCCACAGTGGAACCCTTGTGATTAGGTGTGTTTTCTAGTCCAGATTCTCGGCAGTGAAGGTGCATATTCATTTTTTAGGATGGCATTACAAAGAGCCAGATTAGAGGGTTGATGGCTCATGAGTCAAGACTTCCCCGGGCAGTGATAGTAGAGCACTGTGGTCTGGCTGTCCGCTGTACCAGAGGGAGCGAGCTGGTGGCGTGCACACACAGACACGTGCTTGTACCCCACAGCTGCAGCCAGCACCGTAGTTCATTTGACTGCAAGTCAAAACCACCCGAGCACTGACAATCCAGCATGTGCGGAGAAGGAAGGCTCTTTATTTGTCACCAGAAGAGATGGTGTGACCACTGCAGGCAGCCAGTGAAATGAAGAAGGGATGGGAGCTGGCAGGCCTGACAGCTTCTGACTGGAAGATCTTTCTAGAGCTGTCCATTAGAGGTGGTAGTCCGTGATGGAGTGGATTTGGTTTCTTACTTAACAATGCATTCTTTGTTTTTTGCAGTTGGCTGCCCAATCCCTGTTCGTCAGACCCTGAACCCAACCTCAGAGCAAATTGAGGAGTTGCATCAGACCTACATGGAGGAGCTGAGAAAATTATTTGAAAAACACAAAAGGAAGTATGGAATTCCAGAAAATGAAGCTCTCATTTTTAGACAACTGTCGTCTTAGAAGACATGCAAGAGAGCGAGAGAACATCCCATAGAAAGAAAAGATATTCTAAATACATTTTTTTCTTTGCAATGAAATCAAATTTGCAACTGTAAAATATTATGTATGGTGACAGAGGTTGATATTTATCTGTGGTAACTAAAAGTCTAATGGGTGACTACAGGGTAAGGTTGGAGGTGATAATAAGCCTTTTAAGTGTCTTTAAGTAGGAAGGTAAAAATTGTCTTACAAGTTAAGAAAAAGTCATGTGCTTAAAAACAATGACAGCTTTAAAAGATAATTAGACCCTTTTACTGAATATCACAATAATTTACTGTGGTGCTTTCACTGAGTGTGACAGTTGTTGTTCAGCATAGCTGGGACATTTATGAGACAGGTGTGTAAAATAATTTCCCATATAGAGCTGGAGGAGATGATTTTTTTTTTCCTGCTTGAACAGACCATTTGTTAGTGAATAATGTTACTTTTAAGACTTAGATCATTTGATCCTTTAGGTCATATCAACCAACGCGTTTTTATATAACACTGCGGAATTCTTATGCCATTTTAGAAATAAGATGAATCCACCATATGGAAACCCATGTGGATGAGAGCATTTCTTCTCTTTTCTCATCATTCTCAGAAATATTCATCATTGTCATTTCCTTAGAAATATGTTCATTTGCTACAGATAAGGAGGTCTTTTGGAAAACATGCTTTTGATGGGTTTTAAGACTTTGAAGGGCTTCCCTAATGTCTCAGATGGGAAGGAATCTGCCTGCAATGCTGGAAACCTAGGTTTGATCCCTGGGTCAGGCAGATCCTCTAGAAAAGGGAATGGCAACCCACTCCAGTATTCTTGCCTGGAGAATCCCATGGATGGAGGAGCCTTGTGGGCTACAGTGCATGGAGTGGCAAAGAGTCAGACACAACTAAGTGACTAACACACACACACAAGATATTGAAATTCCAAAAGGTTTTCATGGTAATACAAGGGTTTTAATTTTCTCCCCTTATGGCCTCTTCAAGTAAGACAAGCTCTGAAAGAAAGTGTCTTTTCTGGTGAGATGTAACCAGTTCACAGTTGACTCAGGTTGGGTGATTCTCCCTAACCAAAATGTCAGGTCCAAGAGTGGGAACCTTGTCCTTTCTGTTCATGGATGTCTCCTGTGGGCCTGAGTCAACTTATGACACTTAGTACACATGAAATAAATGCTTGTTTAATGGATGTATTTCTAGGTGAACACACAAACAAAACTGCCATAATGTGAAGAATTTTTAAAGTTATACCAGAAGATGAAACCTATTCTAAGAAAAGACCCACTTTCAGAAGGAGATAATTTATGTCTGATTGTCCTAGGCCGGTAATTGACAATATTGTGGGCTGGTTTGTAAGAAGCAAGTCAGAAGGTAGATTCTGAGAATTAGTCGAAAAGTATTAAGTCATTATTTATTAAGTAAGAAGACTATCTAGTTTTCAAATGATCTCTGCTGCTGCATGTCTTTCTATACCTCCTGCTCTCTCAGTATTTAGGGGCAACTTTATTGAGTTGTTCTAACTTATTGTTAATATGTGTTAAAACCCATAATTTTTAAAACAGCAGGTCCTGGGCAAGAGCTTAGATTGGGTTTAGCAACAGCAAAACACAATCATTCTGGGTAATGGCCTGAGTAGAAGACCATTTCTTACAGGGAAAAGGGAACCGTCTCAATTGTTCTATAGAGGACTTTTAGGCCAGCATCCCTTTGGCTTCATATGGTTGGGCTGACCAGGAGTCCACTGACCCGAGATCTTAAAATTAGATCAGTTTCTTTGTCAAAGCCAGGAATAGGACACATCCTGCTTTATTCTCTCTCTTTCTTTTTCTTTTTTTTGGCTGCACTTTGTGGTTTGTGGAATCTTAGTCCCCTGACCAGGGATCAAACCCAGGCCTCAGCAGTGGAAGAAGCATAGAGTCTCAACCACTGGACTGCCAGGGAATTCCCAGGACACATCCTGTTTTAATAGATGCAGATAATTTGACTATAAATTCTTTTTTGTATTATTCAATACCAAACAAATGTAAAAGGGGAACTATTTACATGAAACTACACAACTACCCTCTAGCTACCTCCCAGGTGGCTCAGCAGTAAAAATCTGCCCGCCAAGCAGGAGACACATGTTCGATCCCTGGGTGGGGAAGATCCCCTGGAGAAGGAAATGGCAACCCTTTCCAATATTCTTGCCTAGGAAATCTCATGGACAGAAGACCTGACGGGCTACAGTCTATGGGGTTGCAAAGAGTTGGATACAACTTATCGACTTAACAACAACACTCTAGCTGGTCAGGGGTGAGTTTTTGTGAGCAAAGTTGTGAGGCTCAAATAACCATAATAACCAAAGACTTTTAAGTATAAAACCCATGAACTTCATTCTTTTGGAAAAGTTTATGAAAACCTCATGACACAGTCTTTTGCAATTTTACCATGTTATGAATTTTAATCTCACAGTAATGAGGGACCAGGCTGACCACCAGCCTCCACTGGATTGTCTAGTGAGCAATTAAAGCCTATCTGTAGTAAGCAGAAGCCCTGAAAAATGGGAAGAGTTCTGCTCTGATTAATTTATCTAGAATTTTGCTATTTAAAAAGTCTAGACATCAGTCTGTTTAATTTTTGCACACATAAAATCTTATTTTTAGTTATGTATTAGGGAGTTTATTTCTTCCTTTCTTAGGATCTCCAGAGGTCTTAATTCAGCCAGGCCAGAAGTCCTTTCTTAAACTCAAAGCATAGTTTTAAGTCCCATATAGTCCTGCAGATGGGAAGGGAATATTTTGATAGGAATTTTTGCTACAACACAATGTGAGCAATATTTTATATTCATTAGTGTGATTTGATGGAGATCTCTTCAGTTTTAGAGGTGCTGATCTGATGTGTAATTGCCCATAAAATTTAAATAGCAAAACAACGACAAAAATAACCCCAGGACACCGGAAGGGCCTATTGCCTTAAGAAAATGTGCATTTATGCTGTTTGATCTGGACATTTCTTTCTCCCGTTTCCTTTGCACACCACGTACCGGCTGAGTCATTTCCTTTGTCCTGCAGCTAGAAGTATTGAAATTGTCTATACCCAGCTTAGGTCTGTTACACTCATTGAAGGCTGCAGCTTTGGGCTTATGAAAGCCAGCCTGTTTTGCTCTGTCTCAAGGGGAACCAGGGCGAGGGATGCTCCATGATTTACACAAACCCTTCACCATGACTGTGAAAACAAAGTCTCTATAAATCACTGATGATAAGTGATCCTTTACTGTGTGTGTAGGGTTAAGAGTAAAATCCCTCCTTCCAGTAGAAGTTCCATTTCTGTCATGGGACACACAGGCGGTGGGGTCTAGATTCCGTGTCCTTACTACTATAAATTTGCATCTCTTCCGAACTACCTCAGTGGTGCAGATTGCCAAATTGGTGATAAATCAGAAAACACATTTGGGGCAGATTATCTGTCTTCTTTTCCTCTGAAACAAGAGACGGTGTTAATGGGACCTGTCTCTTTTTTCCCCAATAGCCCAACGTTGCTAGTTCTCATGTTTGTTTGTTAAATGATAAAATGTCTATTTGTGCAGCTAAGGAGAGTTCCTTCTAGTAGAATTTGTATATCTTTTTAAAGGAGGAAAACAAGGCAAACGTCAATATAACCAAGTAGTTGCTCCTGTTTCTCTGAGATAGCAAACGCAGGAGCAATTCTTTAGATTTAAAGGGATTTCTCTTATGACTTGTATTTTCGTTATTTTAATTATTTCCCAAATGCCATCAGCTGAGTGCCTTAATGTATTATATGAGAAAAAGAAGGTTATCTCAATCCACAGATAGGTTTTCCTAGGTGAGGATTTCCTAGGTGGTGGAATCTCTGTGTTGTGTATGTTTTGATCCTGGCCCCAAGAGAGCAGACTACAGCTGTTTCTGCATGAATGATTGAGGCACTGACCTGGAAGTCTGATGGATGGTGCCCTGGGAGCCAAGTATTACAGCCAGAAGGGACTGCAGAGTCTGTCAGTTTCTTCTGCTGCAGATGGAGCCGTTGAACCCCAGTGAGGCTGAATACAGACTGGAACTGACTGCACGTGACTGCACGTTCTAGGAGGTACCACCGTCCCATGACTGTTGATTAGTAAACCCAAGAATCCTCCTATAAAGCAAAGTGTTCAAAAAAGTAAAGTAGGATTTAAAATACACTTAAGGCAAGGGATTAACAACTCAGCAGCAAGCTCGATCTTATTGGGATGGAGAACATTTTTCTTTCTTGAGGCCGGTACACCGCATTGTTGATTTTTCCCTTTTGCAAGAGCTATTTTGGTGATGCGTCTGGGCAAAGTCCAAGTTTCCAACAGCGAGCTTGGGCTCTGGAGCCTCCTGTATCGGAGCTGCAGGATGGGGCAAGGTGTCTCTGGCCCAGGGTGAGTGACAGACCCTGCAAAGATCTTCCCTCTCAGCTGCGTTGTGATTGTTAATGCAGCCAAAGCAAGCTCATTACTCAGAGAGGCAAACAGGGCTTCTGTCACGTCATGGTCAGCTCCAAGCCCTTAGTCCATTCTGGCTCTGGCCTCATCTGGCTGCTTTTTTTTTTTTTTTTTTTTAATAGCTCTTAAATTCTGGTTAAGAGTTATCTTAGGCTCTATTGAGAATAAAGATAAATCTGACTTTCCTTGTATTCCCAAAAGGTTTGCATGATTCTCCCTTGTTCCATTTGCAGACCAACTTGGAGCTTCAGGTCTTTCTGGTTGGATTTCAAGCCCTCATTTACTGAGGTGCAGTCATATCGATGCAACCAGAGAAAATAACTATTCCACTCTTTTCTCCTCTCTGGGCTTCCATGTCCAAATCACCCTTTAGTCTCTGGCCTTCCGCTATGGACTAGGTGACTTGGGATCATTGAGCTCCTATGTAAACAGAGTCAGGCGTGAACGGTCTCCAAGGTTTCCTCTGGCTCTATCTCTGTGGTTGCTCCCTGGCCATTTTTCTGTCTTCATGATGACATTTAGTTGGAGATGCAGATTTACCTATTGACTTTTCCTGTACTTTCCTCATTTGATTGTGTTCCCCCAAGACATGTGGTGAGTTCAAACAATTGTCTCACTTTCCTGGTATTTATAAAACACAGAGTGCTACCAAAATTTCTCCAGCATTGCAGTGACTTTTACTCATGGTGTTTCTTAAGAAATATTTAAGTCTCTAAGTAAAAACCAGAGAAATGTTTCTGAGACTGCCTCCTCTCTCTCATTCAGTACTAGGGAGTAACAATTTATTACATGTTAAATCCTATAGGAGATGATACATTTTTATATTTTCTATGTTGGACATGTGGCTGTGTGCTTTTTAAAAGTTGTTTGTAAAGTTTTGACCAATAAATGTGTTTCAAGCCCAAGTTGTAGTTGTGTGAGTGAGATATTTCACCTGAACAGAATGGCTTTCCTTTGTTCACACCTTGACAAGGCTAAATTAACTTGAACTTGAGATTGAGTATAAGGGTAATTGAATATAATTGAATATAAGGGTAATTGTAACACAACAGTGAGCATCGCAAATTCTCCTACTGAAGAGTCAGGCCTTCAGATTCACTGGGGAAAAAAACAAAATAGGAACTTCCCTGGTGGTCCATTGTTTAAGACTCTGCACTTCTACTGCAGGGGCCATGGATTTGATCTTGGAGGGCTTCCCTGGTGGCTCAGATGGTAAAGAATCTGCCTGCAATGCCAGAGACCTGGGTTCAATCCCTGGGTGGGGAAGATCCTCTGAAGAAGAGCCTGGCAACCCCACTCTAGTATTCTTGCCTGGAGAACTCCATGGACAGAGGAGCCTGGTGGGCTACAGTCCAGGAGGTGGCAAAGAATTGGACACAACTGAGTGACTAACACTTTCTTGGGGAACTAAGATGTCCGTGCTGTTCACGGGAGCCAAAGAAAAAGCAAAAAGACAAACAGAAAGCAAGGGCAGGGCTAACCGAAAAGTGCAGGTGTGCAGGATGCGGCAAGAGCGGAGGACGGAGAGAGGAGGAAGCAAGTCAGGAAACGGCTGTGGTCGCGCTCGTGTGGCAGGAATAAGTGTGAAATTTCTCAGATCCAGAAGTATTCAAAAACTAGTCAAGCAGTTTATAGATTCCCAATCAAGTGAAGCGCCGCTAGTGGGTGCTGGGTTTCTTCTTTGGGTGATGAAAATGTTCTAAAATTGGATAGTAGTGATTGGAAGCACAACTCTGAATATTCTGAAAACCCCTAAACTCTACACAGCAAATAGGTGAACTCTATGGTGTGTGAATTATGTCTCAATAAAGATGTTTTGTTAATTCAAGTCATCAGCCATTTGACAAAATAAAGGAAGCAGCTCAAAAATTCCTTTTATTAATGTGTCAGAAGTAAAATGGCCTCCCTTTGATGCCAGCACTTTGGATGACAAAATTTATAAGGCCTGTGATGTTTCTGGTGTTCCCTATCAAAACAGGTGTTTCCAGTACTCAAAAGTATTTTATTGGATAAAGGACATGCTGTTTTATTATAGTGTAAAATACTGCTTTGACTTTAATTTTTCCAAAGATTTTATTAATACTGTAGCTGAAGACTAATTAATATTATCATATAAAGATAATAATCAATATTTATTGATCACCTCCAATGGATCGGATTCGGGGCTAAGTCCTTTATGTGCCTTACGGCATTTAGCTCTTGAAATAGCCCATGGATCGGTACTATTTTTACCCCATAGGAAACAGGCTCAGAGCAGCTAAGGTTTGCTCAGGCAACCCTGATGGTGGGTGGTGGAGCTTGGACATGACATCAGGGCCCCCAGCCAGAGCCCATTCTTTGGGTTTGGGCTTAAGAGCCCTGGGTGTGTGCTGTCTCTGTCTCTAGCTGACCGTGTGACTCTGTAGGTGACTCTGTGTTCTTTACCTACAAATGAGAAGGTGGGATTTGATGGTGAAGTTCCCTTATTGGTCTGCCTGGCTGTGATTCTATTCTAAAGCCATCTGTATGTGCAAGCCACTCCCCTAACCTAGTGGGCATGGAGCCATTCTCAGTGCTGAGAACAACCCTGGGGACCCGTTGTGAGGTGGAAAATGTGCTAACCATCTAAAGGACTAAGAAAGGCTTATCAGTGGACTAGTATTTGTTGTCAAAGTTTAAAATGTTATATGAAGAATACTTGTTTAGTTAAAAGTCTTGATTTGGGGGGTGGGAAACTACATAGAGTATTAGCCAGGGAAAGGTCACTTCTTCAAATTGCATTTTATTATTTTTTAAATTGAAGTATAGTAGATTTACAGTGTTGTATTAGTTCCAGGTGCACAACAAAGTGACTCGGTTATATATGCCACACACACACACACACACATACATATGTATGTATGAACATATATCTATTCTTTTTCAAATTCTTTTTCTTTGTAGGTTATTACAAACTATTGAGTATAGTTTCCTGTGCTGTGTAGGAAGTTCTTGTTGGTTATCTGTTTTACATGTAGTAGTGTATATATGTTAATCCCAAACTCCTAGTTTATTTCTTCCCCCTTCCAAACTGTATTTTAGAATTCACTTTATTTATCACATGTGTATTTATCAGTGTGTATGTCTATCATATGTATATGTGTTTTCCTAAGTAACTTTAAACATTTTGCCGTGTGTTCCAAATTTAAGAAGTGTCTCTTGTTTGACTTCTCCTTCTTTGCCTTTTCCAGCTCACCAACATCTTTAAAAATTCAAAATGGGAAGGAGACTTGATCTTAAGTTTGACATCCCATTTTACATGTCATGGTGAAATAAAGGAATGCTCTGATCTTAGATGGACCAATTCTCTAAGAATAGGATCACATAATTTGTCATTTCAAATTCACTTAACTTTAAAATAACATTGTATCCATACAAATGGAAAGTAAGTCATATTACATTTAGTGAAACTTGCAGAAGAGCTTATATAGATAGATAGATACAGATACAGACATTGATGCGTATATATATATATTTTTTTCATTACTGCTGTTGAAATAATACTCAGATAAAGGAAATTTTAAATCACTCAGAATAACGGCAAACATGATTCATCTGGGAACTAGCTATACTATTTAAAATGGAGTTGACTTCAAATAATATATAGTTGATGGAACTTAGTGAAGTTATTATTATGAGTAAACACACGAGCTATGACATAGGGGCACTCCAGTGTTCCTGGAGGAAGCAACATACTGTTGTTTCAGGACAAGAGCAGACCTGCAGCTGAATAGCATTGCAGCTCCAGATGAGGGGTGACCATCCGGCGAGGGAAAGACCTTGATCAGACATCCACCCACATGCCTCCCCTTTTTTGTCTTCTTCTGTCATTCAATTTTTTTTCAGCTTTATGGCTTATGGCTTCTACTTTGTCCATAATCCAGGGAAAAGAAAAAGAAGAGAAAGAGAAGGGTAAGTTAATTTGCAAGGAGCAACCAAGAAACTGCCTTTTTGTCAGAGATCAGGTCAAGGACCATGAAAATAAGGAAGAGTCAATAAGAAAGCAAGGAGGACTGCATGGAGGAGGAGGATGTCTTATGATGATACATTTCACATTAAAGGACTGTTCACATTCCATTTCATGGCGTGTCCTTGTCCTGGAGACTTTCAGTAACAAGTGACAGGAACAATGTTATTTCAGAAATGACACCCCACCAAAAGAAGGTTTATCTTCCTCTTTACCCTTTCCTGATGATGTCAGGACTGGCTCCTTCATTAGCAGTTCACATTTTATTAGCTCTACCAGACCACCAGGATAAGAATCTTTGCTATTTACCTGATTACTGTTATGAATCCACTGTCTCTTACTTAGGTATCTAGACAGTTGAAAATCTTAGCTGGAAGTTAGAGGAGACCCTAAAAACCCATTTTTTCCCTTAGTACTATGCCAAGTAGACAGATGATATTGGCAACTAGCCCAAAGATCAAATAGTCAAGTGAAAACAGAATAATAAAATACTGTTTAAATCTGCCTAGGCAATGTGAGCATTAGAAATATATATTTACACAGTTATTGCTGAGAGTTTGATGATACAAACCACCAGGGTAATTTGACTACAACTGCCGAGTTTAAATGTTCAGATGACAGAGCTTATGCAAAGCAGTGGTCATTTACCTGAGTGGACATTTGTGACCTGAGAAACCTGTTTTCATAAGGAGCATTGGTACTGAACTTTTGAAATACTCTGAAGCTGTTACCACATTCTTTTGGCCCAACTTTATTGCAGATATTATTTTCCTTTCCACATCTTGATAGGCTTAGAAACTGCCCCGGGCCGTTATTTCAAAGGAGAAATTTCTCTTCCATCCTGTCTGTGATTTCTCTTTGCCCTGGGCTCTAGAAACAGAGGGACACAGTGACTTCAGTCTGATCCTCTATCTGGGGAATGTAATGTGTTTTCTGCTAATTTACTGAGTTCCATAAGGGTTATTCTCTGCCAGAATTATTTGGCAAGAATCCGCTGAAGAATTACTTTCAGCTTTGTTTGTGGTTACTAGATTCAATTGGAATTTCCTGCGTCTCCTGGCAATTCTGAGATTTTCGTGGAGGGGCCAAGGCCCTGGCTGCAAGGTGTGCTGCCGGCAAATGCAAGAAGTCTGGGTACAGCATAGAGGAAGATGCTTGGGGCCCAGTTCTGAACATCTTCCTGGTCAATTTGACAATGTTGGTCAACCACTGACTCAGTATAAAGAACTAAAGCCCAACACATATGTTTTGCCCTCTTGGGGGGCTATAAGAAGATAGTATCTTATAGGGAGATTAAACCAGTCTCAAATCAGGATCAAAGCAAATCCTAAAGGAAACCAACCCTGAATATTCACTGGAAGGACTGATGCTGAAGCTGAAACTCCAATACTTTGGCCACCTGATGCGAAGAGCCAACTCATTGGAAAAGACTCTGATGCCGGGAAAGACTGAGGGCAGAAGGAGAATGGGGCAACAGAGGATGAGATGGTTAGGTAGCATCACTGACTCAGTGGACGCAAGTTAGCTAACTGGGAGATAGTGAAGGACAGGGAAGTCTGGCGTGCTGCAGTCCCTGGGATCACAGAGTCAGACACGACTTAGCGACTGAACAACAGCAACAATCTTACAGGAGAGAGAGGCAAGCAGAGGGCACAAGATGACCACCGGCCCAGAGCTTTGGCCATGCAGAGAGATGAATTGTGGCTGGGGCATCTGGGAGGAGACCTCGAGGGGATGGAATCGACTTGGGCTTGCAAGGTTGAGGACTATCTAGGGAAGCACAACGGGGAGTCTCAGGCAGAGGAGTCATGGAAGAGTGGCCAGCTTTCACAGTTTGCTGGGACTTCCCTGGTTTTAGCAGTGAGAAACCCTCAACCCCAAGCCAAGCGGATGGCTGGCCATGGTTGGTTGGAAGGCAGAGCTAGTGGTTTCCTTGGCCTGTTGGAGGGACAATAGGGAGGCCTTTTGTTTTCTAATGCTGCAGAGAGCAACTTTTAAACCAATCTTTGCCTATGGTTACTGGGAAGGAGGGGGATGGGGAAGGAGGGATAAACTGGGAGATTGGGATTGAGATATACACACTATGGTATATAAAATAGGTAACCAAGAAGGACCTATTGTATGCTGCTGCTGCTGCTAAATCACTTCAGCCCATGTCTGACTCTGTGCGACCCCATAGACTGCAGCTCACCAGGCTCCCCCGTCCCTGGGATTCTCCAGGCAAGACCAGGTATAGCACAGGGAAATTTACACAATGCTCTGTAATGGCCTATATGGGAAAATTATCTGTAAGAGTAGATATGTATATAACTGATTCACTTTGCTGCGCACTTGAAACTAATACAACATGTAAATCAACTATACGGCAATAAAAACTTTTTAAAAAAGGAAGAAAAAATAAACCAATTATTCATTGGAAAATGAATAATTCTAGCTTAGAATAGCCTATGATACTCTGCAATTCGGTGTGAATGACAGGCTCAAGGCTCTGGAAGGTCACCATACATTTGAGGGAGATTTTTGTCATGAATTCCCCTTAATTCCCTCTTTTGTCCAAGTGGCCTCAAAATTAATGACTGAATATTTGCCAAAAATCTGGATCCCATGGAAATACTCTATGACTGTGACCATCTTTTCTGAGCTTCACTTTCTCTTTCTCAGTTCAGTCGCTCAGTCCTGTCCGACTCTTTGCGACCCCAAGAACTGCAGTGTGCCAGGCTTCCCTGTCCATCACCAGCTCCCAGAGCTTGCTCAGTCTGTCTCATCCTGTCATCCCCTTCTCCTCCTGCCTTCAGTCTTTCCCAACATATGGTCTTTTCCGATGAGTCAACTCTTCACATCAGGTGGCCAAATATTGGAGCTTCAGCTTCAGCACAAGGATAAATTATTTTCTCTTATTATGGATTTCTAAAATATTTTTAATGAATGGCTGTCTAGACCCAGGGACTTTTGAAACTCAAGATATAGTGTGGTTAGAGATATGAAACATCAGAAAATGCCTAATCTTTACATAGCATTTGCTCAAAGTTTTTATTTTGTTTTGTTCTGCCTTGTATGTGTCAAATACATAAATATATTATTTACATATTTATATTCAGTTTTGAAATATTTATTTTATTTAATTTAAATATATATTTCATAATAAACCTTATATATTTATTTGTTTTTACCTTGCTCCCAGAAGGGCTATGGATGGAATGACTCTGCTAGAGATTTCATGATCTAAATAGTGACTTATGAAACAATAAAAAGGAGAATTAAATATAAGAATATAAAATTCCAGCTGAGTATTTACTTATACTGTGATGGTTAGATAGCATCACTGACTCAATGAACATGAATTTGAGTAAACTCCAGGAAATAATGAAAGACAGGGAAACCCTGTGAGCTGCAGTCCATAGGGTTGTAAAAAGTCAAACATGACTTAGCAATCAAACTACAATTCACTTATAATAATAAAATTATCTCTTCTTTACAGAAGTAGTAGGAATTAGCAGTGACTGATGCTTTTACATCTTTGCCACTGTTAAATGAACACATTTAATCTTGGAACACAGCTCCTCAAACATTCTATGTCCTTCCCACTCCAAGTACCTTGGCAGATTTAACTTGGGCTAAAGTTGAACTCCCCTCAACTGGTAATAAGACCACAATCAAATTCATAAAGAAATGAAAAGTTTCTCATGGGAGGCATCCATCTAAGTGATTCTTTCCCTTGTTGACAATTGTTGAAACTGGGTTTAGAAAAACTATAGACTGCTTCAAACCAATTCCAATGCCAGAGACCCAAGAAAGCATTAGATTTTTGAACATAATATAACAGGTAAAAATGCTGTCAACCTCATGCTGGTTTCATCACAGTGACAAAAATTCATCACAGCTCCAGACATCACATCCATGTTTAAGTCAGGAAGAAGGAGAGAGCTGTCAACTCTTTCTTTTGCTTCATTAGAATCTACAGTCTCGCTCACAAACTTTCCTGGCTATTTCATTGGTCAGAACTAGGTCACATGATCCCCCCCCCACCCGCTCTCTTACAAGTATCTCTGGGAAAGTGAGTATTCACTTTCTACTCTCTGGAGTAGGGGGTCAGCAAAACTTGAAGACTGAGATAGTAAATATGTTAGGCTTTGCGGGTCATTTGGTCCCAATACTCAACTCAGCCATACAATGCAAAAAGCAGCCACAGATAAAATGTACTTGGATTGATGTGACTGTGTTTAAATACAACTTCATTTGTGAGCAATGAAATTTGAATTTCATGTAATATTCCTGAAATCTTCTTCTTCTTTTGAGCTTTCTCCAGCCATTAAAAGTGTGGAAATCATCCTTAGCTCCTGGGTTGTACAAAGACAGGACCCCAGTCCCCTGTGTGAGAGGAGGTTAGAAACAACTTTGGAAGGCTTACCATGTGCTATGGCAAACAGGCCCCGTACCATGAGTATAGATTATTGGAAAAACGCTGTCATGCTCAATCTATAAAGCCAATATTAATTTTCCTGAGATAACAAAAACACTTGCTTCCCAACCCTGTTCTTTGTCATGAACAGAGTGAAGTTTACCAGATAGCTTTAATTCAGAAAATCTGTATTGCTGATTTCCTAGGTCAGAAAACCTTATATATTTTACATATTTTGTTTCAAATTGCCCTGCAATGACTGCAGAACTGGATCAGACTCTACATGAGAAAACTCTAGAGCAGTCTGGAACTATATAAATTATAGACACTATTCCTTCTTGGAGAATTCCATGGGCAGAGGAGCCTGTGGGCTACAGGCCATGGGGTTGCCAAGAGTCGGACATAACTGAGCAACTGACACTTTCTTCTTTTTATAACAAAGATTTTGCCTAATTGCTCAAAGGAGTGTTTTGCATCAACTTCGTCAAACTTCAAAAATTACTCTAGATACTAGTTAAAACAGGAGAGTGATGTATTAGGTACCTTGATCTAATTCTCTAAAATGTTACATGTTCATTCCCTATTCTCTTTTGAACATCATAATTTTATAATTATGTTGCATGTGTGTATTTCTATATAGATATTAAAATATGTATATATAAATTTAATATGAAATAATTCTAATATAATAATATGTACTGTTGGTTTTTAGTCTTCACTCAGCCCTTAGGGCTTCCCGGATAGCTCAGTGGTAAAGAATCTGCCTGCCAATGCAGGAGATGCAGGTTTGATCCCTTGGTCAGAAAGATTCCCTGGAGAAGGAAATGGTAACCTACTCCAGTATTTTTGCCTGGGAAATCCCATGGACAGAGGAGCCCAGCAGGCTACAGTCTATGGGTTCATGAAAGTCAGACACGACTTAGCAACTAAACAATACCAATATAATATACCCTATATCTAAAGAATCTGATGCTTCCTTTAACATTTTTTAAAATTTTTATTTATTTTTATTTTTGGCTTTGCTGCGTCTTTGTTGCTCTCACAGATTTTCTCTAGTTGTGGCGAGTGGGGTTATTCTCTAGTCCAGGTGCAAGCGGTTCTCATTTCAGTGGCTTCTTTTGTTGGGGACAGCTGTCTCGAGGGCATGCAGGCTTCAGTCGTTCTGTTTCCTGGGCTCTAGAGCACTGGCTCAATAGTTGTGGGGCATGGGCTTAGTTGCTTTGTCGCACATGGGATCTTCCCAGACCAGGGATGGAACCCATGTCTCCTGCATTAGCCGGCAGATTCTTTACCACTGAGCCACCAGGGAAGCCCAGTTCTGTATATTTTTAAAAACCCCAGGCAATAAATATGCAGCTTATCCATGGGTCTGCTTTGTGAACCAGTCAATGGGATTGCATTAGAGTACAGGCTGCATGACTATAGCAAAGAGACCTCAAATTACAGAAGCCTCAATATGAAGTTAATTTCGTTCTCACCTAATAGCCTGGAGGTAAATGGCCCAGGATGCTGGGTCATTCATTCAGACACCCAAGTTGCTTCCTTTTGTTTGACCACCACCCCCTAGGATTTCATCCTTGTCTGCGTGATGAGATTGGCTGCTGCTACATCTACATTCTAGCCCATGGGAAAAACAGAGCAGATAAGCACAGAGTTGGACATTAAGGCCAAGACTCAGCTGTACACACATCACTTCCACTTTCGTAATATTGGCACAGCAGGCTACAAGGGAAACTGGAAGGTATGGTCTTCCTCTCATGTAAGATATAGACATTTATTTTTCTTATCTCTAAATACACACTGCTGCTGCTTAGTTGCTCAGCTATGTCCAGCTCTCTGCGGCCCCATGGACTATAGCCCGCCAGGCTCCTCTGTCCATGGGATTCTCCAGGCAAGAATACTGGAGTGGGCTACGATTTTCTCCTCCAGGGGATCTTCCTGGCCCTGAGATCGAACCCACGTCTCTTGCATCTCCTGCATTGCAGACGGATTCTTTCCCACTACGCCACCTGGGAAGCCCTCCTACATATACACACTCAGATATATACATAAATAGCTAAGTGGGCATACGCCCAGCTGAAATTGGGCACCTGAAAATGAAACATTATTTTCAGTTAAATGTAATAAATTGAATGTTTGTGTTAATCTTCATTTTTTCATGAAACCATACTGAAAGAAAAAGAAAGTGAAGTCGCTCAGTTGTGTCCAACTCTTTGAAACCCCATGGACTGTAGCCTAACAGGCTTCTCCATCCATGGGATTTTCCAGGCAAGAGTACTGGAGTGGGTTGTCATTTCCTTCTCCAGGGGATCTTCCCGACCAAAGGAAACGAGGGTCTCCTGCATTGTAGGCAGACGCTTTACCCTCTGAGCCACCAGGGAAACCCCAACCATACTGAAATGAGAATTAAAAAAAAAATAAAAATGGTGAAAAGTCAAGAAGTTAAAGAGAGCAGGGGAGGAGTAAGAGGAGAAAGTGAGGTCAACACTATTTTGCAAAATGGAAAACAGATGGGAAAGTGGTAACTGACTAGGCAGACAAAAATACCAGAAGTTTAATGGCAGAGAGAGTTGAGGGGGAATGCCCAGTAGGAAACCATCTGATACCCATTGCAGAACCTTGGAAAGCCCAAGGTATGGAAGGCACCACCTGTCCAAAGTCAGGTGTGCGGAATTCCCTTCCAGTCCAGTGTTTGGGACTCAGTGCTTTCACTGCCTGGGTCCCGGTTCAATTCCTGGTCGGGAGAACTAAGATCCAAAAAGGTGAGTTGTGCGGCCAAAACAAAACAAAAACAAACAACAAAAAGTCAAGTGTGGAGGAGACCAAAAGCAGAGAGCAGTCAGTCTCTTGAAGATACAGACTCTGATTCCCCATCCCAGCTCCTGTAGCTTGTGCATCGCTGACCTGAATAGAGCACAGAAGCTCTGCTCTTGGAAATTCTGGAGAAACTCAGCTTTGGGGCACGAAGCTCAGTGGAGGAGATGGGGTGGGGAGATGCCTTTGAAGCAGACTGAGCGACAATCTTCATCAGTTCAGTTCAGTCGCTCAGTCGTGTCCGACTCTTTGTGACCCCATGAATCGCAGCACGCCAGGCCTCCCTGTCCATCACCATCTCCTGGAGTTCACTCAGACTCACGTCCATCAAGTCAGTGATGCCATCCAGCCATCTCATCCTCGGTCATCCTCTTCTCCTGCCCCCAATCCCTCCCAGCTTCAAAGTCTTTTCCAATGAGTTAACTCTTCACATGAAGTGGCCAAAGTACTGGAGTTTCAGCTTTAGCATCATTCCTTCCAAAGAAATCCCAGGGCTGATCTCCTTCAGAATGGACTAGTTGGATCTCCTTGCAGTCCAAGGGACTCTATCCTGAGCAGTAATTCCTACAGTGCTCTTCCCCACCAGGTTCCTGTAATCCTGGGAAGCTGGTTTTCTATCACCCCCAACAGGAGACTGGAGAATTCCTCTTTGGGGAAGTCAACCAACACAAGAGAGAAGATCTACAGATTCCAATCCTGTGGGTCCCCATCTGCCACAATATAATGATGCTAATCACTGAATAAATCTATTTACACAGAGCTGCTGGTCAGCTTTTTAGTGGCAGCAACGGATATCCAAAAATCAACAGATGTAATATAACAAATGAAGAACATGAGAGACGGAGCCAATGAGAGGAGGCTTACAATAATTTATATCATTAGATAAGAGAAAATTTTGCAACAATAAAACAAGAGCAGAGTGCTAAAGTCAAAGAGCATTTAAAGAAAAGAAAGTGACATAACCATATAGTGATGATAGGAAGAAGAGAAAAATAGGTGCAGGAATGAATGAGGGTAAAGAACCCGCCTGCCAATGCAGGAGATGCAGGAGATGAGGGCTCAGTCCCTGGGTCGGGAGGTCCCTGGAGGAGGACATGGCAGCCCACTCCAGTACTCTTGCCAGGAGAATCCCATGGTCAGAGGAGCCTGGTGGGCTACAGTCCACAGTGTCACAAAGAGCTGAACACAACTGAAGCCACTTAGCACACGCAAGCAGGCCTGAGTGAAGAAGTCAACTTCTCTCCTATTTTGTAGGAAAGAGTCAACAGATGGACTCTAACATTAAAAAATAAACAAAAATATCAATTTAAGGATGTCATTTAGGAAATAGATATAAACACACAAAGAAAGCTAAATGAGTAGAAAATTACTGACTGGAAATAGGAATTGAGGTTGACGAAGGTGGGGCAGGAGACTCCCGCTTTTTACTGTATTTGATTTATGAAACCACATATGTAAAATTAAAATATGTTTTTAATAAATGAATAAACATTTTATTAGTTTAAATATTATTTTAAAATATTTTTATATATACTTTAAAATAATAAAACATTAATATCTCATTTTTTGAAGACTCATTCCCAATAAGATGTGGAACTCTAAATGTACCAGAAGTCTCTGTGTGAAGCAATTAAGAAAAACAACAGCAAGATGGAGCAGGGGCTAGAAGCAGTTTTTCAGGGACCTCATGACATTATGATATGAAGGCATTTGAAAGAACCCTGGAACATTCAGGAGGAAAAGTGGGAATTCCAGTTTTAAGAAATCTAGCAAATCATTATGGACCAAGCTGCCAAATATTGACGGGATTGACAGATGTTGTAGAAATACAGATGCTCTGTTATTAAAAAATTTATTCTGTTTATATATTTTAATAATAGGCAGTCAATTTGCTTGGATAATATTGGAAAATGAAGACTGGATTTTCCTTTTAAGTTACAACCAGAAATGCTCTGCATGACAAGCCAGACATTACTAACTGACTTTTCAAACCTCTTCATCCTGACTGGCATCCTAGTAAACAGGTTGGATATTTGCTTTCTCAGTCTTACTCTCAGCAGAGGTTGCCCATGTGTCCCAGTTCTGGCTAATGACATATAAGGGAAATTGCTTAGGGTCTCCGGAAAATTTTGTCCTCCCTGATGAGGAGCTGGAGCATTGGGAAATAGACTCTGTAGACTGGCTTGGAACAGGGTGTTAATGTCATTTTCCAGCTCTCTGTGGCCATCTTGCAACCACAAGGGAAAGGCTAAGGGAATTTCCAGAGACTCCAGTCCAAAGCTCTGGCATCAACAAATCAATACCAGGAACTGTGTAACTCAAATCCCCCCCTTTTGTGTGACCAAAAGCAAATCTACTTTCACCATTGGTTCATATATGTCCTTATACTATTTTTATAAATAATGTAATCTCAGCAATGTCCCCTGTGGCAACTATTGAAGGAAGGCAAAAGGAATCACTCACATCAATATGATCATTCATCACATTTGTCCATTTGTATGAAGGTTCAAAACAGCTCTTCATGAAGTGGACACTGGGGGACTTCCTGGTGGTCCAGCGGCTAAGACTGTGCTCCCAATGCTGGAGGCCCAGGTTTGATCCCTGGTCAGGGAACAAGATTCCACAAGATGCAACTAAGACCTGGTGCATACAAATAAATATTTTTAAAAAAACTATAAAAAATGAAGTCGACCTTGGAACACAGATGTTGTAGGCGTGATGTACTAAGAACCCCCTTATCCCTGGAGGTTGCTTCAAGGGGACTGGGTAGCGGGAGTCTTTAGGACATTGAGCCCCTGGGGAAGTGAGGATTCTCTCTGGCTGCTTTGTTTATTCTCAATGCACCGTGCAAATAGCATCCTTTACTCTGAATGCCATCAAGCAAAATGTGCCAGGAAGCCATGCTTTGGGACTCATTCAAGGTTTCCCCAATAGCTCGGCTGGTAAAGAATTCGCATGCAGTGCAAGAGAGGAGGGTTCAATTCCTGGGTCAGCAAGATTCCCTGGAGGAGGATATGGCCACCCACTCCAGTATTCTTGCCTGAAAGATTCCATGGATGGAGGAGCCTGGAGGGCTACCGTCCATGGGGTTACAAAGAGTCAGACGCGACTGAGCAACTAAGTACGCCAAGGCTTTTATGTGCGAAGAACTAATTGGAAAAGTCCCTAATGCTGGGAAAGATTGGAGGCAAAAGGAGAAGAGAGTGACAGAGGATGAGATGGTTGAATGGCATCACTGACTCAATGGACATGAGTTGGAGCAAACTCTGGGAGATAGTGGAGGAGAGAGGAGCCTGGCATGCTGCAGTCCATGGGGTGGCCACAAGCTGGACAAGACTTAATGACTGAACAACAAGATGGCTTGATGCCGTGTTGTTCTACATGGATAAAGTCTGCTCTAGGGAAAGTCTTGGCAGTCCAGTGGTTGGGACTCTCCGCTTCCACTGCAGGGCGCCTGGGTTCAGTCCCTGGTTGGAGAACTCAGATCCCTCAAGCCTCCTGGCAAGGTCAGAAACAAGAAGCTGCACTAAAGTACGAGGCACAGAGAAGCACAAGGCGTAGAATGATCAAGAAGAAACAATACCCTTCCCCAGACCCTTCAGCATCAACACCCCAAAGAGAAACAAGCTGTAACAGAGGAAATACAGTTTATTTCCTGACTTCAGCCCCTCTTTTAAAAACAACAATTAAAATACATAATAGATACTGGAATGCCCCAGTGCACACCCATTGGGTGGCAGAGTCAGAATTCAAAAGTAGGTCTCCTAACTCACTACTGAAGCCGAGGAAAGAGGCACACATTGCCTCCCGCTTCCAGTCTGCTGTTCCCCCTTCCCTCAGAGGCGACTGGGCAATGACGAACTTCCATAGCCGAGAGAGGGACGTGGGAGCAGGCAGCTGCTGGGGTGATGTGCTGGAGGATGGTTTGGCAACCACAGATCTGAAAACTGAAAGAATGAGGGTAGCTCGGCCAACTCCCATCCCTTTATTCGCGGTCTGTGAAGATGTGACAAGACCAGAGAAGCCAGGGCAGAGGACAGGGGCCCCATTGTTCTGCTGGGCTGAGGCCGAATGGACTTCCTCACCATTTGTTTCTCTGACCTCCTGACCTCCGCTAGATGGCACTGTCCTCGCCCCGTGCCAACTGCTGATGACGAGGAAACCAGAAGACTTGCTTGGGTGCAGACTGGGCTCGGTCCAACCGTGTGTGGCATTATTACTTGATTCTTTAACTTCTGAGGTTGCTGTCTGAGACGGTCAACCCTGGGGCTACTGCTGGTCAGATGTTTTACTTCAGCTTGCGATGCAAGATGGTGGGGCTCTCTGTGGAAAGGAAGCAATGACATCCAGGGGACCAGAAGACTAGTAGGACCTTCTCCTTGTGCAAATGCGAAAAGCCCTGAAAGGCCAAAGGAATTTCCCCACATCTCAGAACGACTCAGTGACAGGCAGGAATTTCTCCCAGCATGGTAGCCTGCCACCTTCTGAACAGGTAACTTTGGCCAAAAAACTCAGCTTCTCCAAGCTTTGGTTTTCTCATCTGTAGAGACTTGTAAAAGAATATTTCACATAGAAATGGGAGAAGGAGCTGAGATTATGCATATAAAGGGCATACCCCACTGTCTGAGCACACAGCACATGTGGAGATATTTGCTTTATATTATTATTGATTCCTAGCTTGTTTCTCTCCATTCAGTTCTGGGGGTCTTCACTGTGCTAACTGCTAACTGTAGGAATCACAAGAAAAGCATCCCATTTGTGGAAACCCTTTAGGTTTTAGGTATATAGATGCTATATACCTAAAAATTGTGGATTTTCCTATATCTAAATTATAACAAACCAACCTGAGGGTGCTTTTTAAAAAGACATTTATTCCATTGCAAACTATCGAGTCTCATTAAGCACATGTAACACTGTCATTTGAAAAGGTTCTTAAATGGTTATGGTGGCCAGTTTAAAATATGACGGCTAACGTTTAGAAAGAACTGAATTTTCTAAGTATGTTTCAGTTAAGTTCAGTTGCTCAGTCATGTCCGACTCTTTGCGACCCCATGAATCACAGCACGCCAGGCCTCCCTGTCCATCACCATCTTCCAGAGTTCACTCAGACTCGCGTCCATCGAGTCAGTGATGCCATCCAGCCATCTCATCCTCTGTCGTCCCCTTCTCCTCCTGCCCCCAATCCCTCCCAGCATCAGAGTCTTTTCCAATGAGTCACCTCTTCGCATGAGGTGGCCAAAGTACTGGAGCTTCAGCTTTAGCATCATTCCTTCCGAAGAAATCCCAGGGTTGATCTCCTTCAGAACGGACTGATTGGATCTAAGTATGTTTATCTTATTCTAAGTGCATTCACAATTGAGGTCATTTTGGAGGCAGTCATAGATATTTGCCCAGAGTATTGGTTAAGCATTCTAAAAGTTTCAGCAATCAATTCAAAGGAGTGTGTCCCTTGGTTAAATAAAGACAGTTTATTTGGGTACTTTTAAGGAAATTGCTGATTTCCCCCTGTAGTTTTATGTGCTTTGTGTTGCCTGGAGACTTGAACGCTTTCCATCAACTCCAGAAGTTCGTTCTGAAGCTTTGCAAAGTCAGAATATATTTTCATGATTTCCTTTCTCCCAAGCAGACAAGACTGCTCCTCTGGAATTTCCTGACACTTGGTAGCATCAGACAGAGTCATCAAGATCTAGCTGACAGATCTAGCTCCTCTAATTATTTGTGAACATGTCTTATTTTCTCCTCTAGATGTTTAGCTTTTCGAGGTCAAGGGCTACAACTGAATGATATTCCTGTTCCTAATGGTGCCAAATTAATGAAAAAAAATCAGTCACTATTGTTAACTGATAAAACAATTAAAAGCAATGTTTTGTTTCACAGAGAACTTGAATAAATGAAAAAAATCATGAAACAAAATACTGTTTCATTATTGTTAATGAGTAGAGGCAGAACAAAAAAGCCATATATTGTTTTAGAGGGAACTCTAGGTCCTTGATTTCGTATAAAGAGACAATCTTTCATTAGCATATCAATTGTTTTTAAATGAATGCTTCTGACTGGACTCAGAATTAGGGCACCTGAACTGTGATCCCAGCTCTGTGACTAGTCTGAACTGGAAATTTCACTAAGTTACTTGAGCCTCTGAATATCACTTGCCTCCTCTGGACATTGAAGGAATTGAAGTCATCATTAGATCATCTCCAAGATTCCTTCCGGTTTTAGCATCCACCAGGTGTGGGCCTACCTGTCTGTCTCAATGCCTCGGTCGCAGTGGACTGTGAGGAAATGCAGGAGTTAACAGAGGAAGTTAGCTAAGCAGTTTCCCTTTAATATTGTTATCAATATTTTACCAACTCTTTATTGATAATATGAACTAAATCTCAGCTAAGCTCTCCTTCCATCAGCACAAATTTCACATTGGCAGGTTCCAAATCACTGACATTGTATTGAATTTGGAGTGATCAGCACATGTACTCTCATATGCAATACTCTTCCACATATTATAAAAAAAAATTTTTTTTAAATAAAAGCAATGCTTTGAGATTAAGTTGTCCAGAGAATCTGAATCTGAGCTCTCTAAACCTGTGAGCTTAAGGGCTCCATGAACCCCTAAAATGTAGCCCTCAGAATTCTGTCACTCTTTATTCATTTTATTTACCTTCTTTTCAGTAAAAGCACTTATCACTGTGCTCAGTCATGTCTGACTCTTGGACTGTAAAGTCCAAGACTTGGACTCGACTCTTGTGACCCCGTGGACTGTAGCCCTCCAGGCTCCTCTGTCCATGGGGTTTTCCAGGCAAGAACACTGGAGTGGGTTACCATTTCCTGCTCCAGGCAATCTTCCCAACCCAGGGATCGAACCCGCGTCTCTTCTTCCTCCTCATTGGCAGGCAGATTCTTGACCACTGAGCCACCTGGGAAGCTGGATAGGTAGAAGAAGGTGGTTGCACACTGTGGAGTATTATTCAGTGGAGTATTACTTAGATTCTACAGAGTAACATAGCACTTAGTGAAAAAAATAAGAAAAGTAAGCACTTATCCGGAGAAGGCAATGGCACCCCACTCCAGTACTCTTGCCTGGAAAATCCCATGGATGGAGGAGCCTGGAAGGCTGCAGTCCATGGGGTCGCTGAGGGTTGGACATGACTGAGCGACTTCACTTTCACTTTTCACTTTCATGCATTGAAGAAGGAAATGGCAACCCACTCCAGTGTTCTTGCCTGGAGAATCCCAGGGACGGGGGAGTCTGATAGGCTGCGGTCTTTGGGGTCGCACAGAGTTGGACACGACTGAAGCGACTTAGCAGCAGCGGCAGCAAGCACTTATGACTGCTTGAAATTAATCATATTTTTACTTGTTTCACCAAGTTTGTGCTTGAGCTTCTCTTTCTGCTTCTGCTCTATACTCACACACACACACACACACACACACACGCACTCACACACATGCACGCACACACACTCACACACACACACACTCCACTAACCCATAAGCTCTAGGAGGGCAGCATCTCCTCTTGTCTTTTTCACCAGTGCACCTGGCACTCAGTGGTTGCTCCATAAACATTTGTTGACTGAATGAATGTGTACATCAAAAATAAATGGGTTATATAGAACCATAATAAATGGATTAGATAGAGCCAGTTTAAATTCAATAATCCACCCTCCAAACCCACAAATTCAGTTTCAATATTCTTCAAAAAAATGTGTAATTTCCAAAGTTTCTGGGAGGTGGAGATATATCCAAATATATATCAAAAATCCTCTTTACCCATACATCTTTCCTATACGGCAGGTACCTTGAACTTTCCTCTTTCTTCCTTCCTTCCTTCCTCAAATTCCCACCCAAACTGGCTCCCTTCTTCGTTCTGTCTATCCGCCCACAGATCTATCATCTTAAGAATAGTGGGTTTCAGTGTATTCACAAGTCTCTGGAATCATCACCCTGTAAAGAAACTGGTACCCACTAGCTGTCACTTCCAGTTACTCTTTCCTCCATCCCCTGGCAGCCCCTACCCTGCTGCCTATGGATGTGCCCATTCTGGACATTTTACACATTCGGAACTGTATACTATGTGACCTTTTTTTGGCCTGGCTTCCTTCATTTAGCATAATGTTTTCAAGGTTCAGTGATGTTACAGTATGTACCAATACCTCATTGCTTTGTATGGCTGAATAACATTCCATTGAACTCTTGCCTGGAAAATCCCATGGATGGAGGAGCCTGGTGGGCTGCAGTCCATGGGGTCACGAAGAGTCGAACATGACTGAGCGACTTCACTTTCACTTTTCACTTTCATGCATTGAAGAAGGAAATGGCAGCCCACTCCAGTGTTCTTGCCTGCAGAATCCCAGGGACGGGGGAGCCTGGTGGGCTGCCGTCTATGGGGTCGCACAGAGTCGGACACGACTAAAGTGACTTAGCAGCAGCAGCAGCAATGTAGATATACCACTTGCTGCTTATCTGTTCATGAGTTGATGGACATTTGTTTCTTTCCCCACCTTTTGCTTATATGAATAATGTTGCTATGAATATTCATGCACAGGTTTTTTTGTAAAATGTGTTTTCAGTTCTCTTGAATATAAACCTAAGAGTAGAATTTCTGGTCATATGAGACTTCTACGTTTGACTTCAATTTAAGTCTGAATTTGGCAATCAGGAGTTCATGATCTGAGCCACAGTCAGCTCCCGGTCTTGTCTTTGTTGACTGTATAGAGCTTCTCCATCTTTGGCTGCAAAGAATATAATCAATCTGATTTCGGTGTTGACCATCTGGTGATGTCCATGTGTAGAGTCTTCTCTTGTGTTGTTGGAAGAGGGTGTTTGCTATGACCAGTGCATTTTCTTGGCAAAACTCTATTAGTCTTTGGCCTGCTTCATTCCGCATTCCAAGGCCAAATTTGCCTGTTACTCCAGGTGTTTCTTGACTTCCTACTTTTGCATTCCAGTCCCCTATAATGAAAAGGACATCTTTTTTGGGT
>SJXQ01004149.1:0-77995 GCA_006408695.1 Aepyceros melampus | reverse complement strand
GTGAACCGTGAACTCCCTGATGTTCAAGCTGGTTTTAGAAAAGGCAGAGGAACCAGAGATCAAATTGCCAACATCCGCTGGATCATGGAAAAAGCAAGAGAGTTCCAGAAAAACATCTATTTCTGCTTTATTGACTATGCCAAAGCCTTTGACTGTGTGGATCACAGTAAACTGTGGAAAATTCTGAAAGAGATGGGAATACCAGACCACCTGACCTGCCTCTTGAGAAATCTGTATGCAGGTCAGGAAGCAACAGTTAGAACTGGACATGGAACAACAGACTGGTTCCAAATAGGAAAAGGAGTACGTCAAGGCTGTATATTGTCACCCTGCTTATTTAACTTATATGCAGAGTACATCATGAGAAATGCTGGACTGGAAGAAACACAAGCTGGAATCAAGATTGCTGGGAGAAATATCAATAATCTCAGATATGCAGATGACACCACCCTTATGGCAGAAAGTGAGGAGGAGCTAAAAAGCCTCTTGTTGAAAGTGAAAGAGGAGAGTGGAAAAGTTGGCTTGAAGCTCAACATTCAGAAAACGAAGATCATGGCATCTGGCCCCATCACTTCATGGGAAATAGATGGGGAAACAGTAGAAACAGTGTCAGACTTTGTTTTTTTGGGCTCCAAAATCACTGCAGATGGTGACTGCAGCCATGAAATTAAAAGGCGCTTACTCCTTGGAAGAAAAGTTATGACCAACCTAGATAGTATATTCAAAAGCAGAGACATTACTTTGCCGACTAAGGTCCGTCTAGTCAAGGCTATGGTTTTTCCTGTGGTCATGTATGGATGTGAGAGTTGGACTGTGAAGAAGGCTGAGCGCCGAAGAATTGATGCTTTTGAACTGTGGTGTTGGAGAAGACTCTTGAGAGTCCCTTGGACTGCAAGGAGATCCAACCAGTCCATTCTGAAGGAGATCAACCCTGGGATTTCTTTGGAAGGAATGATGCTAAAACTGAAGCTCCAGTACTTTGGGCACCTTATGCGAAGAGTTGACTCATTGGAAAAGACCCTGATGCTGGGAGGGATTGGGGGCAGGAGGAGAAAGGGACGACCGAGGATGAGATGGCTGGATGGCATCACAGACTCAATGGACGTGAGTCTGAGTGAACTCCGGGAGTTGGTGATGGACAGGGAGGCCTGGCGTGCTGCGATTCATGGGGTCGCAAAGAGTCGGACACGACTGCGCGACTGAACTGAACTGAACGTTTGACTTCTATGTTTAACTTCTTAAGGAATTTCTGAATTGTTTTCCACTTTTACAGAAAAGTATGAGGCTTCCAATTTTTTCACATCCTGACCAACACTTGGTAGTGTCCATCTTTGTTTCTACGATAGCCAGTCTAGTGGGTGCCAAGTGGTATCTCACTGTGGTTTTGACTTGCATTTCCTCAGTGACTATTGAGATTAGTGATACTGAGCATCTGCCCATTTTATTGGCAATTTGTATACCTTCATTGGCGCTATGTGTATTCAAGTCCTTTGCCCCCCCCACTTATAAATTTATTTATGCTTAATTTTGGCTGCGCTGGGTCTCCATTGCTCTGTGCAGGCTTTGCTCTAGTCGAGGAGAGCGAGGGCTCCTCTTCAGTTGTGTCGTGTGGGCGTCTCACTGCGGTCACTTCTCTTGTTGTGGAGCATGGGCTCTAGACACTTGGGCTTCAGTAGTTGTGGCACACAGGCTTAATTGCTCTATGGCATGTGGGAATCTTCCTGGACCAGGGATCAAACCCGTGTCCTCTGCATTGGCTGGTGAATTCTTAACCCCTGGACCGCCAGTGAAGTCCTTGCCCATTTTTAAATTGGATTACTTGTCATTTTACTGCTGAATTGTAAGAGTTCTTCATACATCCTGGATATAAGTCCCTTGCTGGATACATGATTTGCAAATATTTCTCCCATCCCGTGGGTTGTTTTTCACTTTCTTGATGATGCCCTTGGAAGCATGAAGGTTTTTAATTTTGATAAAGTACACATTATCTACCCTAGATCTCGTCTTACTCACTTTCTACATTAGTGCCCTAACCCTTAGGTAAATCAATCCAGCTTCTCTTCTTACCTCCCATTCTTCTTTCTACACAGTACCCTTAGCAGTATAACAAAGGCCCTGAGGAAAGTAGAACAGAAATAGTATCTTCTCTAGGACCTGAAGCAAAGAGGAAAGGCTCTGATCTCCTATAATTTTATGTTTTTGTCTTTTTCAGCTACACAAAAACATTTCGGCACAATGTACACTTTTCTGGGAGTATGGATCTCTATAATTATTTAATCAGATGTTCAAAGATCTCTTTCATTCCAAAAATATTAAGAAACATACATCTAGCTTCATCCTCTTGTTTTACAGAAATATGAAAACCTAAAGCAGCTGAGTGACTTGACCAAGGTCACTAAACCTATTAGTGACAGTGCTAGAGACATTCAGGTTTCCTTAGCTCCCTGCCTCTCTCCCATCCACACCATCCCAGCATATCACGCTGCCTATAGGACTCTCATATTGCAGATGAATTCTTCTTGGAGCAACATATTCATCTAGTACCAACATTTTTGAGACTAAGGCCAGGCAAGCCCGACATGAAAGGGTATGTGGGAATTGGAAACAGCGCAGATCTTGGGGGTTGCAGAGGCATCCGTCTGAGGCTCCTGAGAAAGCTGTTTGGCTGGATGGAGGGCAAATCAGAAAATGACAGAATCAAAGGTCAGGGGAGGGACAGTGATATGTAAGCTCACATCCCCTCTTTGCTTGGGATCAGCAGAAAATTAACCCAAGTTTAAATTATGGAAATGCTTTGCTAAGCAGAGAACAGAAATCAGAACCTGGCAGTTAGCAAAGTGGAGAAACAAGAAAAGTGTCTTGATCCTTTCCTCCATCTAGACCATCAAAAACATTTCTATGGGTGCTACAATGAAAAAAAAAGCATTTTAGAAAGTTGCTAATTTTTTACTTCTAGACCTTTTTTTTTTTACAGTCAGCAAGAAATTTCTAAATATTTTTCTGGTTGTATGGGCAACAAAGTTAACATCAGTTCTTTGACTGCAAGTTCTATTTAGTTTCAGTTCAGTCACTTAGTCGCGTCCGACTCTTTGCTACCCCATGAATCACAGCACGCCAGGCCTCCCTGTCCATCACCAACTCCCGGAGTTCACTCAGACCCATGCCCATGGAGTCAGTGACGCCATCCAGCCATCTCATCCTCAGTCGTCCCCTTCTCCTCCTGCCCCCAGTCCCTCCCAGCATCAGAGTCTTTTCCAATGAGTCAACTCTTCGCGTGAGGTGGCCAAAGTACTGGAGCTTCAGCTTTAGCATCATTCCTTCCAAAGAAATCCCAGGGCCGATCTCCTTCAGAATGGACTGGTTGGATCTCCTTGCAGTCCAAGGGACTCTCAAGAGTCTTCTCCAACACCACAGTTCAAAAGCATCAATTCTTCTGCGCTCAGCCTTCCACAGTCCAACTCTCACATCCATACATGACCACAGGAAAAACCATAGCCTTGACTAGACGGACCTTAGTCAGCAAAGTAATATCTCTGCTTTTGAATATGCTATCTAGGTTGGTCATAACTTTTCTTCCAAGGGGTAAGCATCTTTTAATTTCATGGCTGCAGTCACCATCTTCTCTATTTAGTTTAGTTAGTGATATTGTACCAATGTTGATTTCCTTGTGTTGGTTCTATATTTATGTACAAAATATTAATGTAAGAGGAAGCTGGGTGAAAGATATATGGAAATTCCATCATTTGGGGGGTAACTTTTCTGTAAGTCTAAAATTATCTCAAAATAAAAAATAGAGAAAAAAAGAAAAAAATTTTGGCTCCATTGTTGTTTTTGTATCCAGAAATGTATGGTTTAGCAAAACATTCTTTATGGGATCCTAATTAAAAATATAAACTAAAATCTAAACATGGGAAATTTTATTGAATTTACATATTTATTTTACTTTATATCATGTGCAAGTGGTGTATTTCTAAAATTTGAAATTCTTAAATACTAAAGGATGTGCAGTGAAAACTTGATCTCTACTTTCAGCCACGAACTCACTCAGTTCCTCTACTTGCAAGCAATGCTTTTTGCTTTTCCAGAGAGATTTTATGCACATATATATAGATATACTGGCATATATCTATATAGAAATATACTGGTATATACCTATATCTATATATAGAGGTACTGGTATATACTTCTAGCTCTATATAGATATACTGGTATACACCTATAGCTATAGATAGATATACAGGTATATATAGCTATATATAGATTTACTGGTATATCAGAGTATAGTTACTTTGCAATGTTGTGTTAGTTTCTGCTATACAGCAAGGTGAATCAGCCACATGCATGCATATATCCATCCCCTCTTTTTTTTGGATATCCTTCCCATGTAGGTTACCACAGAACATTGAGTAGAGTTCCCTATGCTATGCAGTAAGTTCTCATTAGTTATCTATTTTATGAAGCGACTTAGCAGCAGCAGTGTATGTATGTCAATCCCAATCTCTCAATTCATTCCACCCCCTTCGCCCGACTCCCGCACTGTTTCCCTTAGTCACAATCACAATTTCCCCCTAAATTTTTTCACCGATTAGATATTCTATTGAAGACTCCCCTCCCTTTCCCCCACAAGCACCTCCTTCCCTGGCCTCATTCCATCCTTCTGTTCCAATCATGACTAATCAGCACAGCTCTCCTTCTAAAGCCACCCTTTACCACTTAGTTGGGCACTATTATTATTTGTTTTAATTCTATGCTTTCTTTGTCCCTTCATTTTGCTGGAGTACTTCTTCAAGGAACGTTCTAAGAAAGCGTGTTCTATTTGCTCTCAGATTGAGAGTCTACCTGATATTTTCTATCACTTTCAAACCACCTCAACTGACTTGTCTCTATGAATTTGCTCAAAGTAAAAATAATGCCCCAACCGCCTATCACTTGACTTAAGGATTACTGTATGTTTATACAAAAATAATTTGTGTCATGGGGCAGACATCTCCACCATCCAAGCCCTCAGAATATAGACACTGGGTTTTTCCTTTACTACTATGACTCCTCCAGGTATCAGAGATCTCTCTCCTCTCTTTAAGAGTTATCGTACTTTATTGTTGTTGTTCAATGGCTAAGTCATATCTGACTCTGTACAACCCCATGGACTCCAGCATGCTGTCCTTCCTTTCCTGTCCTTTGCCATCTCTGGGAGTTTGCTCATTGAGAAGAAGAAGCTATCTAACCACATCATCTTCCGTCGCCACCTTGTCCTTTTGCTGTGTGTGTGTGTGTGTGTGTGTGTGTGTGGAGTTGCTTAGTCATGTCCAACTCTTTGTAACCCCAAGGACTGTAGCTTGCCAGGCTCCTCTGTCCATGGGACTCTCCAGACAAGAATACTGGAGTGGGTTGCCATTCCGTTCTTCAGGGGATCTTTGCAACCCAGGAATCGAACCCGGGTCTTCAGCATTGCAGGCAGATTCTTTACCGTCTGAGCCACCAGAGAAGCCCTCTCCTTTTGCTAGCGATGCATTTTTTCCCCTGACATGTTTCCCCTCTCCCATTTTGCCAAGTTCTGAAGTCTCATAAATGGTTTATTTCCAAGATTATCTGTTACTTTTTTATATGGCATGTTTTCCTTTTTATTTATTTGGTAATATAACACTCTTCTTCCAGACCATACACAGAAAGTATTTCTCTTCTCTATCCATAAGGTACAAAGGATAGGTTCTCTAGTGGGAAACACAGCTGACATCTTTTGATAGCATTCTCCCCGATTGCAATGCAGAAGTTAATCTCGATGAATAAGATATTAGTCTAGATAAGTAAGCTCTTTTAATTGACTCATAGCTGTCTCTTGCAAGAGCAAGTATTTATTTCCTGGAACAAGTAAATGAGATAATTTCAGTTCTTGTGTAACATAAGAGCAATGCGCCCTATTTCAGCACTTTTTAACACCACAAGCACAAGTGATTATGTTTGTTTCTATTTTCATAGGTGAGGAGGAAGAAGCTTACCTTTACTTTAATATCATATGTTCATTGAGTGAGAGCCATGGCAGAAAAGGAGAGATGGTTGAACCAAAATGTTAGAACTGGGATGAGCAGTCAGATGGGAACTGTAGCCCCTCATGCCAGTTCTCTGAACTTAGATCAAGTCACTTTCTGGACTCTTCACCTGACTTGTAACATGTGAATATTTTGTTTTAGTATTGCAAAAAGTATATATCCAGGAGGAGGTTTCCTTATGTTCTCAGTCTTGTGAGACCAGAGGTAACTGATCTCACTTCCTTTCCTCAAACTAACACACACACACACACGGTTTCTCCTTTCTCCCCACATCTCCTTTAACACAACATTCATTTAGTCAAAAATTGACAAAGAGCAGTGAGGAAAACTAGGCCAGCTTCACAACACTCTGCATTGTTTTGAGAAACAGGAAAAAATAGCACATTTGTCAGCTTTAATCTGATATCTAGTCATGTGAGTTGTTTCAATTCTTACAATATATTTTATATATTAAAATCCCTGTACTTTAGTAAAATCAGAATTTCATACAATTTATGACAAAGTTCCACAATGATGAGCTAAATTTTCTGTTAAATATCACTTCAAAGTTCACAACAATCAGTTAAAACAACTATTAAAAAGTTAAGGAAAATTCAATTTATCAGAATTCCTCTTGGGAAAACACTTGATTTATTGGAAAGAATATCTTGATAAGCTACTTGGGTTAGGAGTGTGGGATCCCAAGGAAATGATTAAGCAGCCATCATGTTAATAATAGTAAACACAATTTTGTAGAGCCTGATCCTATTAACAGGAGGCTATTTGTCTAGCTGAGCAATGAATTGGTTTTATGTGTGCCAGTTTAGGAGTAGAAACAAGAGCAAAGCTGAATCTCTCTGCATAACAGAGAAGACCCAACTAGGCTGGGCATTGTTGGAGGAAGAAGAGAGAGAGAAAAAAAGTTCTCAGTCATGATATTGTTGACTGAAAAGAAAAAAAAAAAGCACAGCCTAAAAGTTGAGAATTGTGGGTTTTTTAAATTTATTTATTTTTAATTGGAGGATAATCGCTTTATGGTGTTGTGTTGGTTTCTGACATACATCAACATGAATCAGCCATAGGTATACATATGTGCCCTCCCTCTTGAACCTCCCTCCCTATTCCACCCCTCTAGGTTCTCACGGAGCCCTGGTTTGAATTCCTTGAGTCATAGAGCAAATTCCCCCTGGCTATCTATTTTACGTATAGCAGCGTGTATGTTTCCATGCCATTCTCTCCATTTGTCCGGGCGGGGGTGGGGGGTGAATGAATGGAAAATTATGTTTTCCTTGGTGGACTTGTTGAGGACTTGAGCCCGGGAGGCAGCCTTTCTGGTAGCTTCAAAGGATAGCTCTGAAAAGGTCAAGGGAGAGGCCAGCTTATAGAAGAGTTTTTGCTAAAAAACCTGTAGGTGGGAACATCAAAAGATTACTGTTAATTAAAGAAAAACAGACATCTCAAGATAGTGAATTTAGTGCTTTTCTGTGGGAAGATGTCAGAGTCTGGGCTCATTGAAATAGTTCCTATGATGTGTACTGTCTAGGGTCAGTATCTGCTTTTCTCCATCCTGAATCCCCTCAGGGTGCACCGCTGAGGTCAGCTGCAGAAGCCGATGGTGTAACAGTTGCAATGTCCTTTGTTTCCTGATATGGCAGAGGACAATGTTTTGTTCACAGTATATAAAAAGTAAATAAAAATGAAATGTTGAATATTTCCTGCAGGACTTATGATTATAAACCTGATGCTGAGGTTTCTCACCCTTGGCACTTTTGACAGTTTAGGCCAGATAATTCTTTGTCATTGGGCTATCCTGTGCATTGTAGGATGTCTAACTAAAATCCACCACCCCTGGCCACTAACCTCTAGTTGCCAGTTCCACCAGTTCCACCAGTTGTTGCAACTAAAAGCATCCCCAGACATTGCCAAGCATTCCCTGGGAAGCAAATCACTGCTGGTGGAGAACCACCATGTGACTTTAGTCAAATCTATTCTCTTGGGCTGGATGAGGGGCGAGGAAAGGAGGTCAATAGCCAGTTACTAAGATGAATGTTCTTGTAATAGGAAACAATCTTACTTTACTGGGGCCCTGGATTCTTGCACTAACCTTATAGACTTGAGACATGACTTGCACACATTTAAGTTCCTAATAAGTAGTCTGACATATATTGCAAGGGCAAAATGAGACAGAGTCAGTCTTTGGAAGGATTCCTAGTTTCTCTGTGCCCCTTGTCAACCTTGAACCTTTCAATGATAGCCTTTTTTTTTTTTAAGAGAATTTTATTTACTTTTTAATTTTGGCCACGGGCGGGCTTTCTCTAGTTGCGGTGAGCGGGGGCCGCTCTGCTTTGCAGCACTCGGGCTTCTCACTGAGGTGGTTGCTCTTGTTGCGGAGCCCAGGACCCTGATCGCAGGTTCAGTAGCTGTTGCACCTAGTTGCTCTGCGGCATGTGGGATCTTCCTGGACCACGGATCAAAAACAGGTCTCCTGCCTCGTCAGGCAGATTCTCAACCACTGGACCCCCAGGGAAGTCCTCAGTTATAGCATTCTATCTAATGCCTTTATAGCTACCTGTCTGTTTCATTTCTAGATTGCAGGCTCCTTTGTTAGCACCACTACCCAACCCAATGTCTAAAGTATTCTAAACCTGAAGTCACAGGCTAGCAATCCACAGGCCTTACTTAGCCTGTAGCTATGTTTTATTTAGCCTTTTGAACATTAGGATGTTCACATTAAAATATAGATTTATAACTTTTCTAAAAGAATCAGAAGATGGGAACTTCCCTAGAGACAGAAGCCTAGGCACTGGAATGAGAAAGATTCTGCATGCTGCAATGAAGATCTCTCATGATGCAACTAAGATCTGACGTGGCCAAAGAAAGAAATATGTTGGAGAGGGTGGGATGATTTGGGAAAGTGGCAGTGTAACATGTATAATATCATAAGTGAAACGAATCGCCGGTCTAGGTTCGATGCAGGATGCAGGATGCTTGGGACTGATGCACGGGGATAATCCAGAGAGATGGTGTGGGGCGGGAGGGGGAAAGTGGGGGTTGGGATTGGGAGTTCATGTACACTCGTGGCTGATTCATGTCAATGTATAGCAAAACAAATACAGTATTGTAAAGCAAAACAAACTAAAAAATAAAAATTAATTAAAAAAAAATCAGAAAACAGTTCAACAGTGGACTAGCATTTCCAGGAATCCACAGTTTCTGGAGCTCAGAATCAACGTCTGCTTCAGAAGAAGAGGTACAGCCTCACCAGTTTGCAGAGTTCCCTCCATCCTCTTGGCACTGCTCCAGCATCTCCTGTGGTCTGTATTACTGACCTGGCCCCTGAAGTCTATGGATTTTCAGTCCCCGGTTTAAGACCCAACAATGTTTACAATAATCGGTCTTTGATTTCCTATTAGGTATCCTAATACTGTGGGCTCCCCTGGTGGCACTGGTGGTAAAGAACCTACCTGCCAATGCAGGAGACATGAGATGAGGGTTCAGTTCTTGGGTCGGGAAGAATCCCTGGAGGAGGGCATAGCAACACACTCCAGTATTCTTGCCTGGCGAATCCCATAGACAGAGGAGCCTGCTGGTCTATAGTCCATGGGGTCATAGAGAGTTGGACATGACAGAAGTGACTTTAGCATGCACGTAACCTAATATTGGATGGCATAGAAAGAAAGAAACAAAGATGGCCATACTGCTATCGGAAACAAAGTTGAATTTATTGGTTGCTTGACAAGAGGAGTTGCATCATTCAAATGCAAAATCAGTGGTTCTTTCTGAATAGAAATTGAAAAGGTGAGATATGTGTTGAAAAGAAAGTATATCAATGTATACAGAGTGTAAGTCCAATGGCTCCTGAAAGAAAAAGCATTAGTATTAGTCACTCAGCCATGTCTGACTCTTTGTGACACTATGGACTGTAGCCTTCCAGGCTCCTCTGTCCATGAAATTCTCCAGGCAAGAATACTGGAGTGGGTTGCCATTCCTTCTCCAGGGGATCTTCCCAACCCAGGGATTGAACCTGGGTCTTCTGCATTGCAGGCAGATTCTTCACTGGCTAAGCCACTAGGGAAATCCAGTGTCTCCTGAGTTGGATGGCAAATTCCTCTTTGCAATTGGTCACTGCTTTAGAGGAGGACTAGGGCTCTATAAGGGACCAAGAGAGGCTGCATAAGGCCCCAGTTATCTCAGGACCATGTAGTTCTGAATGTGCATGCTGAGGATCAGTGGATAGTACCCCCTTTTACTTTAATGTAAAAATAATGGTTAATAGTAGTAGCTATTATTCAGACAGTCAAGTGGCTGCCTGAATGACTGAAACAAACAGCTTTGGTTTAATTTAATCGTTGACCCTGGTAGGTTTTTTTTTTTTTGATTCGTTAAGGACATCTTAGTGATGTTAGAGGTAGGCCATTCAGTATATTTGAGTTGTGCTCCTGGAGTTCTCTTTCTGTACCTCTAGGCAATCTCCAAACCCTTGAGTTTCCCTAGCACAACACTAGTGCATTGTACCAAGCAGATTCTCACAGCTCACAGCTCCCAGCTCAGCAGGGAAATTAGGCCAGGCTGGATATTTCCTGAAACAGGACTTTCATTTTCTCCAGCCAATGTGATAAATCAATCAACCTCATGGTCATGAATTCTGGACATTAAAATAAGTTGTTACTTTGTCAGTGGACCTGCTTTTAGACACAGACGTCAAACTAAGCTTCGTTCCCTTGATCAGTAATTGACAGGATGATTAATACCACTTGGAATTTTAAAAATGACTACTCAAAGCATGATAAATAGACCGAAACACTAATTAGTCAGCATGTTTACAAAGCACTTTTCTCCAGGAATATAATAATTAGACAGTTCTTCTGATTTGGGTTAAGAATTTATTGGAGTAAAAAGGGAAAAGGGAACCTCTTTAAGATGTTAGTATTACAATAGTATTGAGAATTTTATATATTTGAGTAGTTCATAGCTTCTAGTGACTTGCTGTCACTAAGTCATGTCTGACTCTGTGATCCCATGGACTGCAGCACAGCAGGCTTCCCTGTCCCTCACTATCTGCCTGAGTTTGCTCTAATTCATATCCATTGAGTTGATGCCATCCAACCATCTCATCTGTTGCCCCCTTCTCCTCCTGCCCTCAATTTTCCACTGCATCAGGTTTTTTCCAATGAGTCAGCTCTTCTCATCAGGTGGCCAAAGTATTGGAGCTTCAGCTTCAGCATCAGTCCTTCCAATGAATATTTAGGACTGATTTCCTTTAGAATGAACTGGTTGGATCTCCTTGCTGTCCAAGAGACTCTCAAGAGTCTTCTCCAGCACCACAGTTTAAAAGCATCAATTCTTTGGTGCTCAACCTTCTTTATGGTCCAACTCTCACATCCATACATGACTACTGGAAAAACCATAGCTTTGACTAGACAGAAAGTGATGTCTCTGCTTTTTAGTACACTGTCCAGGTTTGTCACAGCGTTTATTGCATGGAGCAAGCAGCTTTTAATTTCCTGGCTGCAGTCACGGTCCTCAGTGATTTTGGAGCCCAAGAAAATAAAATCTATCACCATTTCCATTGTTTCTCCATCTGTTTGCATGAAGTGATGGGACCGGATGCCATGATCTTAGTTTTTTGAATGTTGAGTTTTAAAGCCAGCTTTTTCACTCTCCTATATCATCTCCATCAAGAAGCTTTTTAGTTTCTCTTCACTTTCTGTCATTAAAGTGGTGTCATCTGCCTATCTGAGGTTGTTGGTATTTCTAGGAGGTTATTGACCAAGCTCTTTGCCTGCAATCCCAAGAACTGCCACCAGGTGGTGGTAAGCCAGCTTGGATGCTTAGGCTAGCTTTCCAGGGAAATGTTGGAGTCTGACAAAGCTCAAACAGTTTTAACTTAAAAAGAGAGAGAGAGAGAGAAAGGGAGAAAACAAAAGAGAAAAAAAGGAAGAAAGGAAACAAATTACAACAAAAATGTCAGGACATCATTATGAATTAACAAAATCCATCTATTGAAAAGCTTTTTTCTAAACAGAGCTATGTGTCCTGTGCTCATATGGGATTCTCCAGGTAAGAATACTGGAGTGGATTGCTATGCCCTCCTCCAGGCTGAACAGAAACACTAGACATCAACTTCCTTCTCTCTTCTTGCCCCTTCTCTTTTTGTCTCTGCTGGATCCTGTTGGAGTTCACAGGCAGCTGCTTTGGACAGTTCCCACCTCAAGAGGTGGGCATATTTTTCATGGCTGAGTGATATTCAATTCTATATATACACCACATCTTCTTTATCCATTTATCTGTTAATGGGCACTTGGGTTGTTTATGTATCTTGGCAATGGTTAGTCAGGCTGTGATGAATAGAGCACATATTTTTTGAATTAGTTGTACACCTGAAACATAGAATTTTGCAATTCATTCTTACCTCAAAAAAATTAAAAATTAAAAAAAAGCAGAGACTTCTTGTCAGGGATTTTTTTCTAGTTCTAAAAATTTTTGGTGTCTGAAAAAAATATAATTCTTCGTTATGATGTTTTGGGACTTCCTTAATGATCCAGGGGTTAAGGACTCCACACTTCCCCTGTAGGGAGCTGTCACTGGTTTGATCCCTGGTTGGGGAACTAATGCATGCTGTGCCAAGAAATTTAAAAAATGAAATTAAATTTTAAAAATATTTTTGGTGTTTGTTCTATTTGTGTAGCTCAAGGAAGCCAGGAAGACTTAGGAACTTAGCAACCTCACTCAGCACTCTGCCAGTGGGGAAAGAGTCTGTGGGTAAACGGCTCAGCTTCCCCTCTTGCTGGGACATTCTGAGAAGCTTCTCTGTGGCTCCTCAGAGGGTCCCTAGTGAGACTGAGCCCCAGATGCCTTGAGGGGAAGACTGTTCATTTATGTACCATTTATTTACTGGGTTTCTCTCTACCCCTTCTTACTTTCATGCTCCCTCACCAGCACTTCCTGAGGTCACCTGCCCCCAAAACTGGACCTGAATTATCTCAGAGTCAGCTTTGACAGAACCTAAACTAGGACATTAGCACAAGTTTAACTCTGGTATCTTTTCAGTCTTACCAGGTACATAATACAGAATCCACGCATTGGAAATCTACCTAGATTGGTCTGCACAGACAAAGACACACACACATACACAGAAGAACTTGCGCCTGGTTTTGTTTCTGTCAGCCCTAAGTGACATCCAAACAGTATTGATTTGCTAATTGCGATTCTCAAATTGAATTTTGTTTCTGTGTCTGTTTCTTTTAAGCAGCTGGACTTTTGGAAACACCTTTCTTACTAGATCTCATTATAGCTTAAAAAGAAAAAGAAAAAAGGAACTAAATTGCACCCCCTAAAACAGTGGCCATTGTATTACTATGTTCATAATCTGGTTTTCTACCTGAGCCAAAACTTTTCTCTCCCTTTTAAGTAGACTATTTTTAGAGTAGTTTTAGGTTCACAACAAAATTGAGCAGAAAGAACAGGGAGTTCTCGTGTCCCCTGCTCTCCATTCAGGCATGGCCTCCCCCACTATCAAACCCAAACTGATTTAAAATAATTTTTTGTCTTTTTTAAACTTAACATGTGTCTAACATCATCTAGATTTTGAAAGTAGTGGGCTGGTGATTTACTGATACTGCCAGCTGTCTTTGGTCTTTTCCTTTATCTTTCCATTCTCAGTCTGCCTTCTTAGGAAGGCAGGCAGAAAGATCCACAGGACCCTGTGTCACCAGGCAAGGGCTCATGTGCCCACGGTACAGAAAGTCAAACTCTGACGGTGGATGTTTGCAACAAAGTAGGAGTTTATTTGTAGGGTGCCAAGCAAGGGGAATGGTAGCTCATGCTCAAAAGATTTTAATTCCCTATTGGCTTTTAGGCAAGGGTTTTCAAAGACAGTTTTAGGGGAGAGGGTTGTAGGATGCCTGCTCAGTTTAGTGACCTTTCCCTGATGGGCCGGAGATGAGGTAATAGAGTGGTGTTTCAGGAATCTCAATCATCAACCTTCTGCTTCTAAGCAGCCTGGGGTTTGCATGCTTGTGGTCAGTAAGTAGTCACTATCCTCCACCAGGTGGAAGTCTTAGTTTCTGCAGAGCAGCTCAAAGTTATGCATCAGATTATTATCTATATCCCTCCAGGAAGACCAAAGAGTCCTGTGACTCTATTGTTCTAATCATTAATGGCCTGAGTCTGCTCAATGGAATTCAAGGAAAGCCTAGGAGACTAAAGCCTTTTCTCTACCAACAGGAAATGGGGGCTAGGGAGGGACTTTTGTATCCTGGAAGGCCTTGCAGGGTGCTGCTTGGTTTTATATACACCAGGGCTTGTCCTTATCACAGAGGGGACTTTCCCAAGGCAAAGAACCAAGGAAGGTTGATTTTCACCAAATAATGGGAGTCTGAGTCTGAGGTCAGGGGCAGCAGCCATGAGGAGCTATCTACCCCACGCCCAAGGTCAGGGACGGTGGCCCAGAGGAGCAACCCCACGTCCAAGAAGTGGCAGCTGCATGAGAACAGGAGGGCTGAAAGGAGCTACCCAACATCCAAGGTCAGGAGGGGCGGCCGTGAAGAGATACCCCATGTCCAAGGGAAGAGAAACCCAAGTATGATGATAGGTGTTGCAAGAGGCATCAGAGGGCAGACACACAAACCTTAATCACAGAAAACTAGCCAATCTGATCACATGGACCACAGCCTTGTTTAACTCAGTGAAACTAAGCTAGGCCGTGTGGGGCCACCCAAGATGGCCAGGTCATGGTGGAGAGGGCTGACAGAATGTGTTCCACTGGAGAAGGGAATGGCAAACCACGTCAGTATTCTTGCCTTGAGAACCCCATGAACAGTATGAAAAGGCAAAATGACCATGAAGAGATACCCACGTCCAAGGTAAGAGAAACCCAAATAAGACAGTAGGTGGTGCCAGAGGGCATCAGAGGGTGGGTACACTGAAACCATAATCAGAGAACTAGTCAATCTAATCACACTAGGACCACAGCCTTGTCTAACTCAATGAAACTAAGCCATGCCCATGGGGCAACCCAAGATGGACGGGTCATGGTGGAGAGGTCTGACAGAATGTGGTCCACTGGAGAAGGGAATGGCAAACCATTTCAGTATTCTTGCCTTGGGAACCCCATGAACAGTATGAAAAGGCAAAATGATAGGATACTGAAAGAGGAATTCCCCAGGTCATTACATGCCCAATATGCTACTGGAGATCAGTGGAGAAATAGAAAGAATGAAGGGATGGAGCCAAAGCAAAAACAATACCCAGTTGTGGAAGTGACTGGTGATAGAAGCAAGATCCGATGCTGTAAAGAGCAATATTGCATAGGAACCTGGAATGTTAGGTCCATGAATCAAGGCAAATTGGAAGTGGTCAAACAGGAGATGGCAAGAGTGAACATTGACATTCTAGGAATTAGTGAACTAAAATGGACTGGAATGGGTGAATTTAACTCAGATGACCATTATATCTACTACTGTGGGCAGGAATCCATCAGAAGAAATGGAGTAGCCGTCATGGTCAACAAAAGAGTCTGAAATGCAGTACTTGAATGCAATCTGGAAAACGACAGAATGATCTCTGTTCATTTCCAAGACAAACCATTTAATATCATAGTAATCCAAGTCTATGCCCCAACCAGTAACACTGAAGAAGCTGAAGTTGAATGGTTCTATGAAGACCTACAAGACCTTTTAGAACTAACACCCAAAAAAAGATGTCCTGTTCATTATAGGGGACTGGAATGCAAAAGTAGGAAGTCAAGAAACACCTGAGGTAACAGGCAAATTTGGCCTTGGATACGGAATGAAGCAGGGCAAAGACTAATAGAGTTTTGCCAAGAAAATGCACTGGTCATAGCAAACACCCGCTTCCAACAACACAAGAGAAGACTCTACACATGGACATCACCAGATGGTCAACACCAAAATCAGACTGATTATGTTCTCTGCAGCCAAAGATGGAGAAGCTCTATGCAGTCAACAAAGACAAGACCGGGAGCTGACTGTGGCTCAGATGATGAACTCCTTACTGCCAAATTCAGACGTAAATTGACGAAAGTAGGGAAAACCGCTAGACCATTCAGGTATGACCTAAATAAAATCCCTTATGATTATACAGTGGAAGTGAGAAATAGATTTAAGGGACTCAATCTGATAGATAGAGTGCCTAATGAACTATGGATGGAGGTTCGTGACACTGTACAGGAGACAGAGATCAAGACCATCCCCATGGAAAAGAAATGCAAAAAAGCAAAATGGCTGTCTGGGGAGGCCTTACAAATAGCTGTGAAAAGAAGAGAAGCGAAAAGCAAAAGAGAAAAGGAAAGATATAAGCATCTCAAAGCAGAGTTCCAAAGAATAGCAAGGAGAGATAAGAAAGCCTTCCTTAGTGATCAGTGCAAAGAAATAGAGGAAAAGAACAGAATGGGAAAGAGTAGAGATCTCTTCAAGAAAATTAGAGATACCAAGGGAACATTTCATGCAAAGATGAGCACAGTAAAGGAGAGAAATGGTATGTTTTCCATAGCAAAGACCAATTACTTTTTGTCTTTTAGGGAAAACATCAGATCTAACCTTTGGCCTCTTCTCTGACATGCTTTTGTCTACTGCAATCAGCTGTGTGTTTCCATGGTATCAAACAAACAGCATGAACATGAGATTGTACCCTAAGGGGTTTTGACAATGGAGATCTTTATTTTAATCAAACCTGGGTATGTTTGTGTTTTTTTATGGGAAAAAGAAAATTTTCCCATGCCGTTCAAATAAAGCATGTGTTCTCTCTGCTTCTCTGCCTGTGGTTTCTTTCATTGGGAGGAAGAGAAAGGCAATAGTTCTGTATTGATCTTACCATCTCCCACTTAATTTACACCCTTTATGGTCATATGTGGACATTCCTGTGGCAAAGGAAGCTGCAATTCCCCCATCAATGGTAAGCATCTCTTAGCATCCTTACCCCCATCCTCCCCTCTCACTTTCAATGTAAAAATACTTTTCTAAGTCAAGTGAGATTGAGGGGCCACTCTGACTCAGGGATAGGAAGAGTGCCGAGAGAGGAGCTGATTGTGGTGCCAAGCAATGACTCAGGAAGACAGGGTAGCAGGGAGAAGGAGGTGTCTACCAGATGCTTAAAGGGAGAAAAGTCCTGCTTTCTTCAGCAGTGCATATACTAAAATAGGAATGATAAAGAGAAGATTATCATGGACCTGTGAAAGGATGATAACACAAATTCATGAAGCCTCTCATATTTTTGGAATCTAATCAAATGGTATCAGTTCAGTTCAGTCGCTCAGTCATGTCCGACTCTGCGACCTCGTGAATCGCAGCACGCCAGGCCTCCCTGTCCATCACCAGCTCCCGGAGCTCACTCAGACTCACGGCCATCGAGTCGTGGCCATCCAGCCATCTCATCCTCTGTCGTCCCCTTCTCCTGCCTTTCAATATGCTATCTAGGTTGGTCATAACTTTTCTTCCTAGGAGTAAGCATCTTTTAATTTCACGGCTCTTATTTGCAAAGCAGAAATACAGACACAGATGTAGAGAACAAACATGGATACCAAGAGGGAAAAGCGGAGGGTGGTGGGATGAGCTGAGAGATTTGAGATTGTCACATGTACATCACTATGTATAAAAAGGTAACGAATGAGGACCTGCGTATAGCACAGGGACCTCTACTCAGTGCTCTCTGGTGACAGGAACAGGAAGGAAGTCCAAAAGGGAGGGGATTTATGGATATGTATGGCTGACTCATTTTGCTGTAGAGCAGAAACTAACAATATTGTAAAGCAGCTATACTCCAATGAAAATTAACTTAAAAGAGAAAAGCTCGTGTACGCCTGGCCAGCACTTCCCTACCAAACCCGCCGAGGCTGCCCTCCTTTCTCGCACACACCCACTTGACTAAAACTCTCTATGTTAACTAAGGATGCCCTTTGACTTTCCCAGTTTATTCACATCTGGGCATATTAAAAAACAATAACCCCCCTTTGAGACTTCAGCCCACCCTCTAAAGGCTCAGGATTAACTCTAAGACCAATAGGACCTTGCTGTCCATGTCTCAGCTCTTTACTTTATCTGGGGGGTGGTGCTAGAGGAGAGGAGGCAGAAACAAAGGCAGGGTTGGTCATTAGTGAGCTAGTCACACTTAGGCAGTTCAGATGATAAACTTTTAGGGTTTCCAGACTGAGAGTTTCTGCAGGTTGACTGTCATTGGAAGGCACACAGGAAGGGCCTGCATTTCCCCCTCGTTCCCTCCCTCCTGCTCTCTTCCTTCCCTCATTAGTTACTCCACCATCATAAAGACCTCATTATTTGGAATTGTCTTAAAAGCCTTTTGCAGAAAAACAGTCCTCTCCTATCGCCTTGAATGTGAGATATTTGACCCTGAAATGCACCAGCTGTTTAGTGACCTGACATTTTTATGGCTAGTGAGTTCACACCAAGAGCTTGGCCTTCCGAGTTGGCTAGCGGCAATGCAAGGAGAGGTCAGGCTGGCCCTGTTTCACTGGGGTGCTGCTGAAGGATTAACGCAAAGGGGAAGGAGTCTCTACCACGCAATCTGGAGAAATGGTGCTTCCAGGGCAGCTGGCATGGACTTGCCCTCATGAGCATGTGGTGCAGGTGACCCGGACCACTCCTGGAACTATCCCCATGAAAATCAAAACATTAAAATCCCCCCCACAGATGACTGTTCCCAAGCTTCCTTGTCCTGACTTCTATGCGGCACATTGGAACCTGCTCATTCTTGAGTTGTCTATTTCTGGCGTACATGAACTGGGACCCGCGCAGGCTTCCATAGTACCTTCACTTCCCTTTCTGGGAGCTGGGCAGAGCAGTTCTATAACTTTCCATCAAAGGATGTCATGGTCTGCCCCAGAGGTCTCTGGGTGCCAGGGAGTCATGCAGCCCACTGACTGACTAGCATTAAACACTCTGTCCTGATGGCATTGTCCAACAGTCACACAACTGCTTAGAGCAGATTACATTTCAGGAGCAAAGAGGCTCATTCCCGGGTTTCCTTGTTTTCCAGGCAACCATGGTAACACAGATCCTCAGAGCCCAATGGGAGCTGCACTGAAAACGCATGCATTGATTTAGTCATAAAATCGATGTATACCACTGACACAGCTTTTCCCTGTACAGATTTCAGTGACCTGGGCAGAGCGAAGCTGGAAGAGGAGGAAGGAACAAATCTAACTCACTGGATGGGCCTCCTGCTCTCATCACAGGGTGGCCACAGCTGGATGGCGCTGTTTCAGTGGACACTGCATTTTAGATGCAACCAAAATGCTTCCCAATGAGGAGGCTTCAAAACTCTCAGAGGCATCCACTGACAAGAACCTTTTAGCTCACAAATTATGAAGGAGACATGGCAGTGGGCCTCACACATTTGAAGAGGGAGAAGATTTATTCTCTATTTCCCTAGAAGGCAGGGCTGCAACCATGGGTGAAAATCACCTGCACACTGATTTCATCTCTCCTAACCTAAGTCGCTCAGTCATGTACAACTCTTTGTGACCCCATGGACTGTAGACCAGGCTCCTCTGTCCATAGGATTCTCCAGACAAGAATACATGAGTGGGTTGACATGTCCCCCTTCAGGGGATCTCCTGGACCCAGGGATCAAACCGGCATCTCCTGAGGCTCTCGAGTTGGCAAGCAGGTTCTTTACCACTGAGCCACCCTAACCTGTAGAGACACTCCCAACTCCTTAAACTAACAGCAACTAGACAAGCTGCCTCATAAGACACTGAGTCCACCCATCCTTAGAGGCATTCAAATCTCTAGAAAATGGCCATCCATCCCATCAGGGATGGAGTCAGCAGTTAAGGACTAACTGGCAGGTTGGATAAAAGATTTTTTAAAACATGTTTGTAAATAATTTCAAATTAAAAAAAATCTGCAAAAATATCATGAAGAACATCGTATCCCCTTTTCCCAGATTCACTTACTATTAACATCTCACCTCATTTGCTTCATTTGTTCTCTTGTTCTTGTATGTATGTGTGCACATGTATTTTTTTTCCCTGAATGATTTGAGGGTAAATTGCATGTATGTGTGCTGTGCTTAGAATTTTTGCAACCCCATGGACTGTAGCTCGCCAGGCTCCTCTGTCCATGGGGATTCTCCAGGCAAGAATGCTGGAGTGAGTTGCCATGCCCTCCTCCAGAGGATCTTCCCAACCCAAGGATTGACCCCAGCTCTCCTGTATTACAAACAGATTCTTTACTGTCTGAGTCACCAAGGAAATCCCAATTGCATGTATCATGGCCCTTAATTCCTGAATACTGCAGTATGCATTTCCTAAGAACAGGGCTACATTCATAAATTATTTCACATTTATCAGCTTTATAAATTTATACTGGTGTAGAAGCTCCAGTACTTTGGCCACCTCATGCGAAGAGTTGACTCATTGGAAAAGACCCTGATGCTGGGAGGGATTGGGGGCAGGAGGAGAAAGGGACGACCGAGGATGAGATGGCTGGATGGCATCACAGACTCAATGGACGTGAGTCTGAGTGAACTCCGGGAGTTGGTGATGGACAGGGAGGCCTGGCGTACTGCGACTCATGGGGTCGCAAAGAGTCGGACACGACTGAGCGACTGAACTGAACTGAACTGATCTGATCAACCATCCATGTTCCAATTTTGTCAGCTGACATAAGAATGAATGCCCTTTACATCATTTCACCCCTCCAGAAAAGGATCTAGTCCAAGACTCAGGTATTGCATTTAGTTGTCATATCTCTCTAGCCTCTAATCAGCCTTTGTCTTTCATGACATTGACATTTTTTAACACTAGTCCCATGGATGGAGAATGGCCACCACAAAGATGACCGTGTTTAGTCCCCAGAACCTGTGAATATGTAATATGTTATCTTACATGGCAAAGAGGGCTGTGCAAATGTGTTACGGATCCTGAGATAGGAAGTCTGTCCTGAGTCATCTAGGTGGACCCAGTGTAATCTTATAAGGGTCCTTACAAGGAAGATAAAGGAGGATCAGAGAAGATGTGAGAACAGCAGCAAAGGTAGTGTAACTTTTACCTTTGAAGACAGAAGGGGGCCATAAGCCAAGGAAAAGAAGTACCACACCCCCCCCCCCACCACCTACTTCTTTCATGGTTTTCACTTTTTTTTTTTTTTTTTTAGAATTAGGTAATATATTCTCAGCTGGAAGACACCACACATGGTATCAAGAAATCACGTCTCAAAACACTTTTGTCCGTCCCTCATAGGTGACATAAGTTCTGATCACCCAGTCAAGGTGTCACCCAATTTCTTCTCTGTGTAATTAATTACAGGGTTTTGTTCTTTTTCAAAATTAATAAGCAGTCTGCTCCTCACCAAAATATCCCCATAGGTTTAGCATTCATCAGTGGTTTTTGGCTGAAACAATTGTTATAATAATTACAAAGTAATGATATAGTTCAGTTCCAACATTCTCTCTGCATTTACCAGTTGGTCTCAATGTTCTACTGTAAGCAAGATTCTACCTACCTCTTCCACTGTTAATTATCTATGATTAATATGGGCTCATAAACACTTGTTTTCTCAGTGATTTTTTTTATGCTCAGATTGTTCTAGATTTGACCAGAATGAGCCCTCTCAAGCTTGCTCCTGTGTCCCTATAACATATCATATTTTTAAAAAACATTGTGATTTTCTAACAAAACCAAAGTTTCCAGGTTTATCTTGTACCTACCCTGCCTCAGCCTTGGAGTGAGACATTTCTCCAAGGATATCTGATGCCTTTCAGTGGGCATACTATTAGAGATCAAGATTTATTTTGCTTCTTGACCCTTTCCACATAGTGAGGAAATATATACATGTATATATCCATATAACACACATACACAGAAATCTGTGCTATGCTTAGTCACTCAGTCGTGTCCAACTCTGTGCGACCCCATGGACTGTAGTCTGCCAGGCCCTCTGTCCATGGGGATTCTGCAGGCAAGAATACTGGAGTGGGCTGCCACACTGTCCTCCAGGGGATCTTCCCAACCCAGGGATTGAACCCAGGATTCCTGTATTGCAGGCAGATTCTTCACTGTCTGAGCTACCAGAGAAGCACAGAAATATACATGTGCACAAAACCAAATATACCCATAAGATGTTTTAGAAATGATAACTCACACCAATTCCTCAAATTCTGCTCTATCACCACAGGGTCTTCCTTGTCGCCTCTTCTGTATTTGTATGTCTCTCCTTCCAGAGTGAGAACTCCAGGTCCTAACCATATCAACACATTTACTCATTTGCTCACTCCTATATTGAATATAAAAGAGCTTCTGAATTGCTTCTTACACAACACTACTGAAAATTAATCTACTAAAGAGCACAGAATTTGTATACAGTTTTCTCTTCTACTCCCCCTCCTCACATTCCACTCTCTTCCAGACTGAGAAAGATAATCGAAAAATGTGTCCATAAAATTACTTAGATTGGCTCTTTTTTCCTCTCCCTTTTGTAAGTGTTACATGTTAGTCACTCAGTCCTGTTCGACTCTTTGCAACTCCATGGACTATAGCCTCCCCTCCTCCAGGTGATCTTCCTGACCCAGGAATTGAACTCAGGTCTCTGCATTGCAGGCAGATTCTTTACCATGTGAGCCACTAGGTTATAGTAATGTTTTGAAATACACTGCTGCTGCTGCTGCTGCTGCTAAGTCGCTTCAGTCGTGTCCGACTCTGTGCGACCCCATAGACGGCAGCCTACCAGGCTCCGCTGTCCCTGGGATTCTCCAGGCAAGAACACCAGAGTGGGTTGCCATTTCCTTCTCCAATGCATGAAAGTCATGTCTGACTCTTGGTAACCCCATGGACTGTAGATAGACTCCTCAGTCCATGGGATTTTCCAGGCAAGCATACTGGAGTGGGTTGCCATTTCCTTCTCCATGAAATACACTACTTTTATTTGTTTCCATTTTCTTTCAGTTTTGGTTAGGTTTTGTCCCCTTCTTAATCTTACTAATTTTATGTTTTAAATATGCAGTCAACTAACATACTTTCAAAATCAAAACTCTGTGAAAAAGATATACATAGACTCTCCTGTGTCCCTTTCACTCAACTCTGAGGTTACAGGTACTCAACTCTAACATTCAGTGGAAATGATGCCTGGTTGTAGATGTGTCTGGTAGTGAAAGTAACTTGGTAACCCCATGGACTGTAGATAGACTCCTCAGTCCATGGGATTTTCCAGGCAAGCATACTGGAGTGGGTTGCCATTTCCTTCTCCATGAAATACACTACTTTTATTTGTTTCCATTTTCTTTCAGTTTTGGTTAGGTTTTGTCCCCTTCTTAATCTTACTAATTTTATGTTTTAAATATGCAGTCAACTAACATACTTTCAAAATCAAAACTCTGTGAAAAAGATATACATAGACTCTCCTGTGTCCCTTTCACTCAACTCTGAGGTTACAGGTACTCAACTCTAACATTCAGTGGAAATGATGCCTGGTTGTAGATGTGTCTGGTAGTGAAAGTAAAGTCCAATGCTATAAAGAACAATATTGCATAGGAACCTGGAATGTTTGGTCCATGATTAAAGATAAATGGGATGTGGTCAAACAGGAGACAGCAAGAGTGAACATTGACATTTTAGGAATCAGTGAACTAAAATGAAGAGGAATAGATGAACTTAGTTCAGATGACCATTATATCTACTATTGTGGGAAAGAATCTCTTAAAAGAAATGGAATAATTCTCACAGTCTACAAGAGAGTCTGAAATGTAGTACTTGGGTGCAATCTCAAAAACGACAGAGTGATCTCGATTCACTGACAAAGGAAATGATCCAGCATCACAGTAATCCAAATGTATGTCCCAACCACTAATGCCAAAGAAGCTGAATGGTTCTAAGACCTACAAGACCTTCTAGAACTAAAGCCAAAAAAAAAGACGTGCTTGGTGGCTCAGAGGTTAAAGCATCTGCCTGCAATGTGGGAGATCCGGGTTCGATCCCTGTGTCAGGAAGATCCCCTGGAGAAGGAAATGGTGACCCACTTCAATATTCTTGCCTGCAGAATCCCATGGTGGGAGGAGCCTGGTAGGCTACAGTCCATGGGGTCGTAAAGAGTCGGACATGACTAGCGACTTCACTTTCACTTTTCATCATAGGGGACTAGAATGCAAAAGTAGGAAATCAGAGATACCTGGAGTAACAGGCAAGTCTGGCCTTAGAGTACAAACTGAAGCAGGGCAAAGGCAAACAGAGATTAGCCAAGAGAATACACTGGTCATAGCAAACACTCTCTTCCAACAACACAAAAGATGACTCTACACATGTACATAACCAGACGGTCAACATCGAAATCAGATTGACTATATTCTTTGCAGCTGAAGATGGAGAAGCTCTATGCAGTCAGCAAAGACAAGACCAGGGGCTGACTGCGGCTCAGAGCATCAACTCCTTATTGCAAAATTCAGACTTAAAATGAAGAAAGTAGGGAAAACTACCAGGCCATTCAAGTATGACCTGAATCAAATCCCTTATGATTATATAGTGGAAGTGACAAACGGATTAGAGATTAGATCTGAGAGAGTACCTGAACAACTATGGACGGAGAGGTTCATAACATTGTAGGAAGTAATGACCAAAACCAACCCCGAGAAAAAGAAATGCAACAAGGCAAAATGGCTGTCTGAGGAGGCCTTACAAACAGCTGAGAAAAGAAGAGAAGTGAAAGGCATGGGAGAAAAGGAAAGATATACCCATCTGAATGCAGAATTCCAAAGAATACCAAAAAGAGATAAGACTTAAGTGAACAATGCAAAGAAATAGAGGAAAACAATAGAACAGGAAAGACTAGAGATCTCTTAAAGAAAATCAGAGAAACCAAGGCAACATTTCATTCAAGGATGGGCACAATAAAGGACAGAAATGCTAAGGACTTAACAGAAGCAGAGGAGATTAAGAAGAGGTGGCAAGAATACACAGAAGAACTATACAAAAAAGATCTTAATGACCCAGATAACCATGGTGGTGTGGTCACTCACCTAGAGCCAGACATCCTGGAGTGTGAAGTCAAGTGGATGTTAGGAAGCATTTCTATAAACAAAGCTAGTGGTGATAATGGAATTCCAGCTGAGTTATTTCAAATCCTAAAAGATAATCTGTTAAAGTGCTGTCCTCAATATACCAGCAAATTTGGAAAAGTCAGCAGTAGCCACAGGACTAGAAAATGTTAGTTTTCATTCTAATCCCAAAGAAGGGTAATGACAAAGAATGTTTATACTACCGCACAACTGCAGTTTTTCACACGCTATAGCAAGGTAATGCTCACAATCCTTCAAGTTAGGCTTCAGCAGGATGTGAACGGAGAACTTCTAGATATACAAGCTGGATTTAGAAAAGGGGGGAGCCAGAGAGCAAATTGCCAACATCCACTGGATCATCAAAAAAGCAAGAGAGTTCCAGAAAAACTTCTGCTTTATTGAGTATGGTAAAGACTTTGTGTGGATCACAACAAACTGTAGAAAATTCTAAAAGAGATAGGAATACCAGACCACCTTACCTGCCTTCTGAGAAACCTGTATGCAAGTCAAGAAACAGCAGTTAGAATCAGACATGGGACAAAAGACTGGTTTCAAAATTGGGTAATGTGTACATCGAGGCTATATGCTGTCACCCTGCTTATTTAATTTACATGCAGAGTACATCATGCAAAACATAGGGCTGGATGAAGCACAAGCTGGAATCAAGTTTTTCGGGAGAAGTATCAATAACCTCAGATATGCATATGATACCACCATAATGGCAGAAAGCAAAGAGGAATTAAAGAGCCTCTTGATGAAAGTGAAAGAGGAGAGTGAAAAAGAAGCTGGCTTAAAATTCAACATTCAAAAAACTAAGATCATGCCATCCAGTCCCATCACTTCATGACAAATATATGGGGAAACAATGGAAACAGTGAGAGACTTTATTTTCTTGGGTTCCAAAATCACTGCAGACGATGACTGTAGCCATGAAATTAAAAGACGCTTGCTCCTTGGAAGAAAAGCTATGACGAACCTAGACAGCATAATAAAAAGCAGAGACATCACTTTGCTGACAAAGGTCTGATTAGTCAAAGCTATGGTTTTTCTAGTAGTGATGTATGGACAGGAGAGTTGGACTATAAAGAAGGCTGAGTCCAAAGAATTGATGCTTTTGAACTGTGGTGTGGGAGAAGACTCTTGAGAGTCATTGGACTGCAAGGAGATCAAACCAGTCAATCCTAAAGGAAATCAACCCAGAATACTCATCAGAAGGACTGATGCTAAAGCTGAAACTCCAGTACTTTGGCCATCTGATGCAAAAAGACCCTCGCACTGGGAAAGATTGAAGGCAGGAGGAGAAGAGAATGACACTGAATGAGATGGTTGGATGGCATCATTGACTCAGTGGACATGAGTTTGAGCAAACTCTAGGAGATGGTGGAGGACAGGGAAGCCTGCATGTTGCAGTCCTTGGGGTTGCAAATGTCAGACATGACTGAGCGACTGAACAACAACAACAAAGTTGTAGGTACTCAACTTGAACACTTTCTTTTATAATGATAAGTGTAAGTCTTCACTTATCTTTCCTTCTTTTTTGCACAAAAGGTAGTATGCTCTTTTGCAGTGAGCCTTTTACACTTAAAATCTGCTGGAAATTACTCCATATTGATTCACACAGATCTTCAACTTCATTAATGTTTGCAGCTGCATTGTATCCCATTGTGTGTACTGAATATGTGTGTGTGTGTGTGTGTGTGTGTGTGTATGTATTATGTTGCTTTAGTCATGTCCGACTCATTGACTATATGAACTGTACCCTCCCAGACTCCTCTGTCCATGGGATTCTTCAAGCAAGAATACTGGAGTTAGTTGATTGTCATGCCCTCCTCCAAGGGATCTTCCTGAGCCAGGGATCAAACCCGCGTCTCCTATGTCTCCTGCCTTGGCAGGTCGATTCTTTAGCACCACCTGGGAAGCCCCTGATTAAACATAGTTTCTTCAACCAATCTCCAAAATTTTCCAGTTACATATATCATTGCAATAAATAACCTTGTGCTTCTCTATTAATTATTGTTAGAGGTTTATTTCCAGTATCAGTTCAGTTCAGTCGCACAGTCGTGTCCGACTCTTCGCAACCCCATGAATCACAGCACGCCAGGCCTCCCTGTCCATCACCAGATCCTAGAAATGGGATCACTAGGTTGAACAGTAAACACCTAGGTCATTTTATTAAAGACCATTAAATTCCCCTCAGAGGGGTTGTACCATATTGCTTGCCTTCCAGCAATGTGTTGGTGAGCCTAATGGATTCAGTCAGTTCTTACAATTTCTACTGTTACCAGCCCTCACCAGCAACAAAGCACCATCATCTCTCCTCTGGACTATGGCAATGGCCTCCTAAGTAGTCTCTCTGTTTCAGCCGTTTCCCTCCGTAATCTATTCCCAACACAACAGATAAAGTGATGTTTTCAAGGTGTATTTAAATCACTGCAGTCTGCTGAAGCCCTGCCTAGCTATCTCAGTTAGAATATATGCAGCAATTCTCACAACAGTATCTTTGGTCCTAAACAGTCTGGATGCCAGCCTGGCTCCATCACCCCTCTGACTTCATCTGTCCCTGTTACTTTCCCTCTTTCTCCCTTTGCTTCCTCTTCTTTCTTGATCATACCAAATGCTGACCTATGTCAGAGTCTTTCACTTCTGTTTCCTTCACCTAAAACACTCTTCCCTAAGCTACCACATCACTTTCTCTGTCATCTTCTAGAGAGTAATTTTCTCTTTTTTTTTGGCTATGTCATATGGCTTGCAGGTCTTAGTTCCCTGACCAGGGCTTGAACCCAGGCCCCAGGCAATAAAGATGTGGAGCGCTAACCACTGGACTGCCATGGAATTCCCTGAGGTTTTTCTTCTAATGTAACCTTCTTGCCACTCAATTTATGATTACAATCCACACATATCCCAGTAACCATCCCTGTTCTCTGCTCTCCTTCATAACATTTATCACATATTTTACATACTATTGTTTTTATTATGTCTCCTATTCCAACCCCACCCATTTAAATAAAAGCTCCATGAAGTCAGTGATATTACTCTGCTTTGTTCACTGAGGATTCCCAGCAGCTAAAACAAGGTCTGACATACTAGAGGATCTCACGGTGTGTGTTAAACTCTTTGATAGATCAAATATGCAATAACAGAGATGATGCGACTAACGCAATTGATGAGGCAATTACCAATACATTTTCTACAAAATAAATCTTTGTTGTAGGGACTATTGTGTGCATCATAGGATATTTAGCAGTGGCTCTGGCCTCTACCTTCCCAAGTTGTGACAACCAAAAATGTCTCCAGACACTGCTAAGGGTCCCCTGAGGAGTAATATCTCTCCCAGTTGACACCCACCCATCTATGCTTATGTTCCTAAAATTAAACCATACATGCACAAAAAAGCAGAACTTAATGATAAAAGTTTAAACAAAAAATATCACCGTTATTTGGGAAGAAGATTTTCCAAGAAATACTGAGTCAAAAGTTAACCAAAACTACATCTAAGATCTGTTTAAAATAGGGTTGCCAGATAAAATACAGGATTTCAGTTCAGTTCAGTTCACTCAGTCGTGTCCGACTCTTTGCAATCACATGAATCACAGCACTCCAGGCCTCCCTGTCCATCACCAACTCCCGGAGTTCACTCAGACTCACGTCCATTGAGTCCGTGATGCCATCCAGCCATCTCATCCTTGGTCGCCCCCTTCTCCTCCTGCCCCCAATCCCTCCCAGCATCAGGGTCTTTTCCAATGAGTCAACTATTCGCATGAGGTGGCCAAAGTACTGGAGCTTCAGCTTTAGCAACTTTCCTTCCAAAGAAATCCCAGGGTTGATCTCCTTCAGAATGGACTGGTTGGATCTCCTTGCAGTCCAAGGGACTCTCAAGAGTCTTCTCCAACACCACAGTTCAAAAGCATCAATTCTTCTGCGCTCAGCCTTCTTCACAGTCCAACTCTCACATCCATACATGACCACAGGAAAAACCATAGCCTTGACTAGACGGACCTTAGTCGGCAAAGTAATGTCTCTGCTTTTGAATATACTGTCTAGGTTGGTCATAACTTTTCTTCCAAGGAGTAAGCGCCTTTTAATTTCATGGCTGCAGTCACCATCTGCAGTGATTTTGGAGCCCAAAAAAACAAAGTCTGACACTGTTTCTACTGTTTCCCCATCTATTTCCCATGAAGTGATGGGGCCAGATGCCATGATCTTCGTTTTCTGAATGTTGAGCTTTAAGCCAACTTTTTCACTCTCCTCTTTCACTTTCATCAAGAGGCTTTATAGCTCCTCTTCACTTTCTGCCATAAGGGTGGTGTCATCTGTATATCTGAGGTTATTGGTATTTCTCCCGGCAATCTTGATTCCAGCTTGTGTTTCTTCCAGTCCAGCGTTTCTCATGAGGTACTCTGCATAGATGTTAAATAAGCAGGGTGACAATATACAGTCTTGATGTACTCCTTTTCCTATTTGGAACCAGTCTGTTCTTCTATGTCCAGTTCTAACTGTTGCTTCCTGACCAGCATACAGATTTCTCAAGAGGTAGGTCAGGTGGTTTGGTATTCCCATCTCTTTCAGAATTTTCCACAGTTTATTGTGATCCACACAGTCAAAGTCTTTGGCATAGTCAATAAAGCAGAAATAGATGTTTTTTCTGGAACTCTCTTGCTTTTTCGATGATCCAGTGGATGTTGGCAATTTGATCTCTGGTTCCTCTGCCTTTTCGAAAACCAGCTTGAACATCAGGGAGTTCATGGTTCACATATTGCTGAAGCCTGGCTTGGAGAATTTTGAGCATTATTTTACTAGCATGTGAGATGAGTGCAATCGTGCGGTAGTTTGAGCATTCTTTGGCATTGCCTTTCTTTGGGATTGGAATGAAAACTGACCTTTTCCAGGCCTGTGGCCACTGCTGAGTTTTCCAATTTGCTGGCATATTGAGTGCAGCCCTTTCACATACCCAATTAAATTATAATTTCAGATAATAATCTTTTAGTGTACATATGTCCCATGCAATATTTCAGACACATTTACACCAAAAAATTTATCTGTTGTTTATCTGATATTGAAATTTAACTGCGGAGTTTGATATGTTACTTGCTAAATGTGGCAACTCTATAAAATGATGAGTATATACATTGTTATCTAAAAAATACAGCTACAATATATAGAATATAGCCCAAATTCAAAGGCAAAGTTATGTATGTTGATGCTTTCATTTCTTAACAAGAGAAATGACTAAAAATTAACTAAAAGTTTAAACAATGAGAAAAGTGCAAAATAAACTGAAAGAAAACAAAATTAGTAATCTAAAGGAATGTCTCACAGCTAAGTTAATTGAAAGAGGAACTCTTGCCCACTCTAGTTACAGCCTTGATGGTAAGACTGTAATCCTTGGAGACACTGGATTCTTGAGGAGTGCTGAATACATTCTGATGACTCTACATCTACTCAGCCCTTTTCTGGGTGCCCTATCTCTGTCTTCTGTTGGTATCTTTTTTCTTTAGATATACAACCACATGTCTTTGCCGTGCTGTGTAATGTCTATAAGATTTTTGTCTGCAGCCTTTGATCTTTTGACTAGAGGAAGCTCTTTGGTAACAAGTATGGACATCATTGCATAACCTGGTGATTTCAGATCATTGCATAACCTGGTGATTTCAGAAAAGGCCTACTTTGTGTCCATTTAGGTGATTCAGTTGGATTAACTGAGATTGAGTGATTCTCATTGTCTCTCTCCATCATTATCTCTACAGATGAGTTCAGTATTTTCGAGGCATTTCTCTCCTACATCCTTTTAGACACATTCAGGATGAGAAGATTAGATAGCACCAACTCAATGGACATGAGTCTGAGCAAACTCCAGGAAACAGTGAGGGACAGGGGAGCCCCGTGCAGTGCAGTCCACAGGTGCGAAGAGTCGGACATGACTTAGTGACTGAACAAAACAGGGAGATGGCAACGCCTCCCTGAAGGCATGGGCACTCAAGACACGCACCTGTAAGTGACTGGACTCCCTGAAGGGAACAATTGTATCAACCAACTCTGAGAACCAGGATGGGGACAAAGAAGTAAGGCCTATTGCATATGATTGGTTATCACCATACGGTCATTTCCCAAGCCATATTCTTATCAGTGGTGGCCCTGCTGCAAAATTTCAGTTCGAAAGAGCATTACAAGGGGAAAAAATCCCAACCTTTATGTAGCATTTCCTAGGTAGTAAACACAGGATTTCCTGCATCCGAAATGACTTCAACCAATTGCTTGTTCCTTCGAACATGGCCTGATGACAAATTTGGACACGGTTCCATTAAGCGCAGATAAGCTTGTTGATTGAAATCTCCTCTAGCTGAGCAAGGGGTTTGGCCACGTGTGCAGAAAGTTCACAAAGCTGTCCATCCCCATGGGCCTGCGAGCTGCAGAAATGAGTTTTTATCTCATACCGATTCCTGCTTGGTCTTAGTATTTCTTGAGTTTCCATGGCCCCCCAAGGAGACTAGAGGTGCTGAATCACCTCTTTCTTCTGAGAGCTCAAGAAGGCAGTGTGGAGGGTTAACACTGAGCTTTTGAACACGAGCGTCTGTGAGAGGGAAGGGGTAACTTTCAACTCACACTCTCCACGGGAAGGAAGTGTGTTCAGTGGAGGGGCCGGAATCCCTCTCTCTTTCTCTGACATAATTCTGGTCACACCAGGATAATTTGTAAATCTGCATTAGAAGCAGTTCCTTTCCGCATTTCCCATTCCTAATAAGGTGCTTGTGATGAACTAAGTGAGTGGAATTCTCTCCCCAGACTTCAGCCCCTCTTTGTTTTAAAATCCTTTAGTGAGCTGCTGCCGGAAGCGTGTAGTTTCGTAACTCCCAAGATGCGGTGTTGGCCTGGAACACATCTGTAGTTTAGTCATCACAATGATGTTTCAAAGAGTCACAGCAACCTCTCCCATTTGCCAAAGGACAGAGGATGTATAGATTTTGATTCTATAATATTCTATAGAAATATGGTATCCATGCCACTATGTGGAAGGCACTGGGGAGGAAACCTTTTCAGGAAAAGCCAGGTGAGTCTTTGGGGTGAGGATTTGTAATATTTCCATCATGTTGCCTCAGTTGCTGTCAAATATAAATACCAGCTGTGTACCTGGACATAATCCCTCCAGCATGTCTGTGCTCATAGCCTTCAAATCTGCAGCTTTAGTGAATCAGTGAATTGCTACCATTCACTTCTTTAGTCCCTTTGGGCTTGGTAGTTGAGAATCAAGAACTATCTGTTTACCCTATCTCCAAGTTTTAATGAATTTATGAAAATGAACTCATTAAAATATGGCTGTATAAGTTTGCATGATTAACATTTCAGAGGCGATTTCATTTTAGAATAATAAATGTCATTTAATAAGGTTAGGTACTACAATAAGCATTTGTCATAAAACAACCCAATAAAAACCCAGTGACTCATATTTTACAGAGCAGGAAACTGAGGCTCAGGAAAAGTAAGAAAAATTTACCCAAGGGCACACAAAATTCAAACATAATCTGACCAAAAAGTCTGAGCCCTTACAAATATTCAATCTCAAAAATTTGCAAAAGACACTGAATTGCCCACTTAATACTTCTTTTCACTTCTATGTTGATGATGCTATTCTCTGAGATTAAAAACCGAAACTAGAACAGAGCTTGAGGCCATTTTGACTCATTGTTGCAAGTGGGCATTTTCTGATGGTGGAACAGTAATCCTGGAATCTGGAGGCTGAGGAGAGGAGACATCAGGGGCTACTGCAGCGAACACACAAGGTTCAGTTTCCTATCACCTCCTCTTTCCTCTGCTAACCACCCTCTTCCATCAGTGTGGGGTCAATCGGAAGGTTCCCACACTCCTAAATCAAAGAATGGACAAGTGACCCAAGCAAGGAACACAGAGCTGAGGAATGCCAAACCTGGTTTCAGTGACAGGCCCTGAAGAGCCTGTGATTAGCTCTTGCTGTCCAGAACTCAGGGTTTCTAGTCCTTTCTGAAGCTTAGCTCTTCCATTTTCCCAGCAATTCTGAGAATGGGCCAGAGTCCTATTCTGCTGCTTGGAACTGAAGGATCGCACAAATGTCTAAGCTGGGGCGTTCAAAGGCCTGAGGGGCCAGACTCTGCTTCTGCACCCTTGTCCTTGATAGTTTAAACTGTGACCAGCTAGCTCAGTTCTTGGGGCCTATAATTTTTATTTTGCAAATGGGGGCTTCTCAGGTGGTGCTAGTAATAAAAGATCTACCTGCCAATGCAGGAGACCAGAGGTCTATCCCTGGGATATCCCCTGGAGTAGGAAATAGCAACCTGCTCCAGTGTTCTTGCCTGGGAAATTCTGTGAGCAGAGGAGCCTGGTGGGCTACAGTTCACTGGGCCGAAAAGACGGGAACAGAACCGAGCAACTGAACACAGCACATTTTACAAATGAATATCATATGTGAAACGAATCGCCAGTCCAGGTTCCATGCAGGATACAGGATGCTCGGGGCTGGTGCACTGGGATGACCCAGAGGGATGGTACAGGGAGGGAGGTGGGAGGGCGATTCAGGATGGGGAACATGTGTACACCCGTGGCGGATTCATGCTGATGTATGGCAAAACCAATGCAGTATTGTAATTAGCCTCCAGTTAAAATAAATAAATTTATATTAAAACAAAATAAATTGCAAAAAAGAAAAACAACATGAGGAGAGGGTGGCACCTTAGGAGCCCCTTTAATCTCACCATCATCTGTACACAGTCAAGACAGACAGGAACAACTGCTGCCCCAACGCACTCTGCTGCCAACACTTTCAAACTTGCTTCTAAATCACGTCTGAACTTTCCTTTAAACAACTTATTATAACCAGCAAACTGTGCGACAGCACATTCTTTGTATACACATTCAGTGTTGGCAGTTTTTCTTATTTCCTACTCCATGCCTGTCAAAAGAGATTTGCTCAATAATTTCTTCTTTAGTGCTATTGAATTTGAAGTTTTTAAAAGTTTAAGGGACCTTCCAAATCAAGACCAAATCTAAAGAAGTTGATCAGAATTTTTAAGCTACATTCCTCCCTGTTCTTCATACTATCACTTTCCAAAAAGACAAAAATCTAAAGCTCCTTGTGAAAAAAGAAAAACAGAGGCTCAAATCTAATTCAATAGTTTTGGCTTGAGATGAAACGCAATCTTATGTTTGGCAGTGAATATCTGGGGCTTTTTGGTCAAAAATAGATTTCTCGTCTTTTCTATTTTTATAAATGAGCTAAAAAGCAATGTGAACAATTGAAGGGCATCTAAAGAGCTATATCAGGGCTGGGAGGTTTATGGCAATGGTGGTTGGAATAGATAGTCCTCAGGACAGGAGCGAATTGAATTCCAAAAGTTCAGATAGAAGTTCGCTTTTAAAACTTGAAACATATTTTCCAATGGAAATCATATTTAAAATGATAACTGTAGCCTAAAAGTTATCCTACAAAGGGCTTTCAGACTATCCTAGGAGTCCTGACACTACAGTAAACAGTCCTGGTTCACATGGTACAGAAAGGAACTTGCTGAAATCTGATACCTGTTTCTTTACCCCTCACCCTAGCTTCCCAGCACCCTTTGCTTCCCTAGATCTCCTCTGGGGCCCTCTCTCTGGCTTATACTTCCTCCAGGTGCTACTACCCTCAGGTCACCTGCAGCAAAATTATACCAGGGGCTTATTAAAATGAAAATTACGAAGCCCTATCTCTTACACGGAAATGTCTATGAGTGGTGAATTCCTAGGACTCTGCATCTTAACCGGCTCCCAGGTGATCATTTTACACACTGAGGTTCGAGAGCTGCTGCCCTGAGTGTTTTGCTTTCCAACTGCCTACTTTCACCTTCACCCCAAATCCAAGTTTCTGTTCACTCCAGCTCACTGCTCTCAGCTCAAGTGTGCTGCTGCTGCTGCTAAGTCGCTTCAGTCGTGTCCAACTCTGTGCGACCCCATAGACAGAAGCCCACCAGGCTCCTCTGTCCCTGGGATTCTCCAGGCAAGAATACTGGAGTGGGTTGCCATTCCTTCTCCCAGCTCAAGTGTAGATGACAGCAAAAGATTAATGTAAGTTTATGGAATACTTAGATGATGGAATCCTCAGGGTTCCTGCCCTCTTATCTACCTGTGAAAGCCCCTGATAATAATTTTTAACAACTGTGTATATTTCTTTCAAGGTGGAGCTTGACAATTGTGTGTGTGTGTGTGTGTGTGTGTGTATGGCAGGGGGCGAGAGAATTGGAATTATATACGTGGAGAGATTTTTGCCCTACTTTAAAAAAACTTAATCAAATGTATTTTCCAACCTGTTAAGTATTTTGTGACAATAGAATTTTAAGTGATTACTTAATATTTTAATTTTATGACAAGTTTTTAACAAGTTTCCTATCTGTTGAACACGTGTCACCATCACAAAACTCTGATGAATATTCTTGTATATAGTCTTTGACAGAATCTGTTTGCTCTTGGGATTCATTTCTGGAAATAGATTTCAGAGTTTCTCACTGCACACTGCCAAAATGCCCTCTGGAAGAAATCGTACCAGATGTTCTCAGAGGCTGGGTGTGATAGTTCCCTTCTACCGACTGCACCACCACCAATATTGAGTCATTTCAGGATTAGGAAACTTTCAGGCACTTTTCTTTCTTTAAATGAGGGAAGATCCAAGCTGTGACTTCAAAGAATAAGGGGATAAGGAAGAGAGATCAATTGGAGCTGTGGGCAGAGTCCCAGAGTGTGATTCAGGAGCTGGGGCCTGGGTACCTGGACTTTGTGACTGTCAGTCTGCCTGAGTCTCTCTGTGAACCACACCCACAGGAAGGCTGAATGGATCATAAGGCTACAAGCCAAGCAGAACCACTCACCTGGCAGTGCCTCTCCTACATTTCCAGGCAGTTAATCAGTGGTTCGCACATGTTTGGGTAAGAAAACACTGGCAAAATTAGAATTTCCTACATCCACCCAGAGATCCCAATTCAGTCATCACGAGGTACAGAGGAAACTGTTTTGTTACGATCCCGATGTGAGTCTACCATCAGTGGCCTGGATCTCACTTCGGGAAATATTTACCTAAAGGAGGGCAAGATCATCTCTGGAGGGCCAACCGTATAAACAAACTTATCTCAGGAAATCATTCCAGTATTGCTCTTTCCAAGAGGAATCCATTCTGAGCAGCTTCACAAGATTATAATGATTCTTTTGCTCTGTATCAGAGGGCCCCAATGTTTTTGGTACCAGGGACCAGTTTCACAGAAGGCAATTTTCCCATTGACCAAAGGTGAAGGGCAGGGGTAGAGGGCTTGGGGATGATTCAAGTGCATTACACGTACTCTGCGGCCGCTGCACTGACAGGAGGCGCAGCCCAGCTGGTAACGTAAGTGATGAGGAGCAGCTGTAAATTCAGATGAAGCTTCACTTGCTCGCCTGCCACTTACCTCCTGCTCTGTGGTGCAGTCTGTGGCCTGGGCGTTGGGCACCCCTGCTCTACATTAAGAGAGACACCTATGCTTGAATGATGCGCTACTCCAACTCACCTAGCTTTCGGTCCTCCCCCAGGGCTCAGTGTCTTTAACTATTACAGAGGTAGCTTATCAGGTCATCTTTCCTCCTCCAGCCTCATTCCTGAGCACTAAGCTGGTTTGGTGCTGAGCAGCGCTCACCAGAAAGAAATGAGAGCAAATGCAGGCAAACTCTTGTGATGGCACAACCCTCTGTGGCGTAAAAGCAGCTTGTGAAATAAAGGCTGTAATAGAGTCAGAGCCCAGGTACCTCCTGCCATGCCAGGAAAGGGCTCTGAGGCAAAGCACCTCAGCCTGGACAACACTGAGGAGAAAATCTGCATTAGCATCCAGGCTTCCCATTTGCCAGTTCCAATTACCATCTCAGTGTGTGCTTGAAGGGTCTCTGTCAACACTGCTTAGATCTGAATTCAAGTTCAAGGGAAATAAAAAGAGTTTGCAGATCTGAAGTGCAGGCACGCCTTAACCTCAGGCAAAGTAGGTGGTTAGCCACATCTGTGGGCTGAATTGCATCCCTTTAAAATTCTCAGGAGTCCCTTGGACAACAAGGGATCCAACCAGTCAATCTTAAAGGCAATCAACCCTGAATATACATTGGAAGGACTGATGCTGAAGCTGAAGCTCCAATACTTTGGCCACCTGATGCAAAGAGCCGACTCATTGGAAAAGACACTGCTGCTGGAAAAGATTGAAGGCAGGAGGACAAGGGGATGACAGAGGATGAGATGGCTGGATGGCATCACGATTCAATGGACGTGAGTTTGAGCAAGCTCCGGGAGATGGTGATGGACAGGGAAGCCTGGCGTGCTGCAGTCCATGGGGTCACAAAGATTTGGATACGACTGAGGGACTGAACAACAACAAAATTCGTATGTGGGAGACCCCATCCCTGGCACCTCAGAGTATGACTGCCTTTGGAAATACGATCTTTAAAGAGAAAGAGGTAACTGAGGTTAGATGACGTCACTAGGGTGGGCCCTAATCCAATATGTTTGGTAAGAAGAGGCAATTAGGACACAGGTGCGCATGGAGGAAAGGCCCTGTGAAGACGGAGAGAGAAGACAGCTGCCTAGAAGAGGCCTCAGAGTGAAATGAACCCTGTGGAGGCTGGGGTCTCAGACTCCTGACCTCTAAAATCAGAAGAAAAAACTGGTTCTGTTGTTTAAGTGACTGCAGTCTGTAGTACTTGGTTGGGGCAATCCTGGCAAACTGATACGCTCACTATAGTATGATTTGAACAACTCTCTCTCCTCTTGATACCCAGAATATTCCCATGAGAGGCAGTTGGTCCTCTGGCTTTGGCTATTCCATTTAGTAATCTCTCAACATTAAACACACACACTTGTAGCTCCTTCTGAGCCAGGCAGCTGGTTTACTCATCTCTATTCTCAGACTGCATATCGGAATCTCAATCTAGTGGAATTCAAAAAACATTTATTAAGTACTAACTATATGCCAGACAAGCAAAGTGATAAATACTGTAAAATATAGATGTAACCCTGGTATTTGAGACCCTGACTGTCTGGGGAGGGAGAATGATGCTCGGTCTAAGGGCTGTGATGGAACAAGCTTGGGAGGACAGAGGTGGAGATGACGAATTTTGCTTGAGGGAGCTGAGGAGGCTCCAAAGAGAAGGTGAGTTTGAAAGGATGAGTAGGAGGTTTGCAGACGAAGAAGAGGGAAATTCTGACTAAATGGAATGGTATGTGCCCAGACGCAGCAGTATCAGATCAAGTGTGTTAGGAAATGATGAGAACCTCAGCAGGGCTGGAGTATAAATGAGATTGTTGGGAGACCCTCAAAGGGCCACAGGCACCATGGCCAGGATGGCGGGCAGGACAAAACCACTTGGCTGTGAGCATGTTGGTGTGGGGTCCTCCAGGCCCCCAGACTCTCTCAGCATGTCTGCAGCACGCGGATGGGCCCTGCGATTCCAGCTCTAGTGCCTGGGCTTTTAAGAATACAGGGAGGCCAGCATCAGAACCCAAGTCCCACATTTCATCTTCCCACGCTTGGCTTTCCCTTCTGGGGAGCTGGAAAGGAGCCAAGTAAGAGATGAGGACTGAGCTCACCCCTAACATCTGCTCAGGAGAACATAATATCTTTATTGCTGTCTGTGTGTCCAAGGTTCAGTCAGCTTGTCAGAAACTCTGATGCTGTTCCTACTCCTTTCTGTGTGGTCACACCAGAATCTGTGTGTTTTGGCGAATATCTGATACTCTTCCTATTTATAACTATTTCCCATGTTATTCACTTCTAGAGCTTCTGGAGTCCAATGTTCTGTCAAATCTCAGTTGGCTAGGAGTACGCAATAGTCATTAACACCACAGCTGGTTTTTTTTTTTTTTTTTTAATAGCTTCCATGTATAGCTCAGTTGTTAAATATTCTTAGATAAGTTTAAAACTGTGTTAAAACACATATCTAGCTGGATAAAAATGTTCATTTTGTGTTAAGTGCCTTTTAAAATTAAAATACCAAAGCTAAAAAGTTCACATTATCCAAATGGTGAAATATTCATTTTTGCCTTTTCAAGTATAGAAGAGTAAAAAGTATTTCTGAAAATGTATTTCCTGTCTGATCTAAACCAAAGCATATCTTTTCTCAAAGTAAAATATCCTAGGGCTCTGTGCAAAGAACCAAATACCTTTTCCCTTTCATCTCTTCTGTTTCCTTGTAATCTATTTCAAGAATAAGGAAGTTTGGTAGTTGCCTATTCAAATGTTGAATTTCTATTCCATTAAGAATTTTTAATACCTTATTTAAAAACTGACTAGCATATCTCTTAATTCCATAATAATCTTTGATATCATTTAGCAGCCTTTTAAGGAGAAGGCAATGGCACCCCACTCCAGTACTCTTGCCTGGAAAATACCATGGATGGAGGAGCCTGGTGGGCTGCCGTTCATGGGGTCGCTAAAAGTCGGACACAATTGAGCAACTTCACTTTCACTTTTCACTTTCATGGATTGGAGAAGGAAATGGCAGCCCACTTCTTCTTGCCTGGAGAATCCCAGGGACGGGGCAGCCTGGTGAGCTGCCATCTATGGGGTCACACAGAGTCGGACACGACTGAAGCGACTTAGCAGCAGCAGCAGCCTTTTAAAATAATAGCATTTTTGAAATGTAATTCACACAACATAATTCACTCAGTTGAAGTGTACAATTCAATGGCTTTTAGTATACTTACTAGATTGTGTAACCATCACCACAATCAATTTTAGAATATTTTCATTACTCCAAAAAGAAACCCCACACCCTTTAACTGTCACTCCCTATGTCCCCTCATTCTTTCCCCTCCAGCCCTAGGCAACCACTAGTCAACTCTGTGTTTAAGGATTTGCCTGTTCTTGATGTTTTCTATAAATGGAACTATACAATATACACTCCTCCATGACTGGCTTCTTTTACTTAGCATATTTTCAGAGCCCATCCATGTTATAGTATGCATCAAAATTTCATTCCTTTCTATTTCTGAGGAACTCAATTGTATAGGTATTTATACACCTACTTTGCTTATCCATTCACTGGCTGACAGACACTGAACTGTTTCCACATTTTTGCTGTTATGAATAATACCGCACAAAGTTTTGTATGAACATGTGTTTTCATACATTTCTATGGAGTCAAATTGCTAGGTTCTATCATTTTGAGTGCTTTTCCATGTTGAACACCCTCAGATTTCATAACTAATGAACAGAGGGGAAGATACTGGTTAATGCTGTGTCCATGCACACAGGAAAGAGTCCATTTTGTTACCAATATCACTACAGAATTCTCTGGCCAAGACAAGAACTGAGTAATAACTCACCTCTGACTTATAGAAAGACAAGAAAGGATAGGGTCTATTTGGGGAGTTCAGATTTAAATTTTCTCAATGCTCCTTACTAACCATAACACTTAGGCAATCTCAATTTCCTCATTTGTAATATGGACAAAATAATATCATCAAACAGTACATAGATTAAATGAAGTATTTTTAAACATTTATCATTGTAACTAAAACATAGTAAGTGATCAATAAAAAGCTGGTTTCAAGTGGTTTGGTTGGAATACAAGTAGAGATAAGCGAGCAGAAAGTAAGTTGGACTCATAATGCATAGAGACTTCATGTGGGCAATGAGAAGTTGAATGTTAGATCTCTAAGCAGTAAGGAATCACAAAGATGCTGGTGTAGGGGAGCACCAACACTAGAGCTGAGTGTTGGCAAGAGCCTGTAGAATGAGATAAAGGTGGGCTGCTCTTCAGAAGGCTATTGCAGGAGTCCTGGGAGAAGGTAATAAGGGTCTAAGATAAAGCAGAAAGCATAAACATTTAAGTGAGGAGTCTATTTGGAAGTCTTTCTATAAAGGCAGACTATATAGAACACAGAGACTGCTTAAATTTTGAAGGCGAAAAAGAAGCTGAAGCTTTTAAGTCTATACCCAAGAGAATAGTGATGTCATTAACAAGGAACAACGGTTAAGAGAAAAGATAAGTTCAGCTTTGGCTCAGAGGGGTTAGAGGTACCTGTGAGACATGAGTGTGAAGGTGTTGAGCAGACAAGTAGAAATGGGGGTTAATCATGAAAGGGTCCAGGTGAGAGGTTCTGGAGGTATCAGTACCTGCCAAGGACAGGGGGAGCTCTGTGGGTGACAGACTTCACGGGAGGGTTGAAATTGCCATCAAGAAGCAAAGGACAAGAACTGAGGAGAGATGGATGAAACCTGTCTACCATGCCTAAGGAGGTTACTAACAGGGAAATCCTTTCCAGCTGTCAAGTTCTGCAAAGACTCAAACTGATGAGAAACAGAAGAACGAACAGCTGCTGGGGAGAAGGTCAACCAGTGGTGCAACTGGGACTGATTTTTTGATGGTTCTGAGAAACAGTCAAATGAAATAATCACACTGCTAGTCCTTGGAAAGGATACGGTAACAAAGGAGCCATTAAGTCAAGCTATTTTTGACAAGAGATTTTCTCCTCTATGCCTCAAATAACCAGGTTGATCGGTCCAACTTTTCTGATTATTCCAACTGCATTTTAAGTCTGCCTTTTCAGTCATGCTTCCAAATTAGAGTGACGATTCTTGGGGGGCTTCTGTGACAAGGCACTGGTGGAGGACTCGAGAGTGCCATCCACTGTCCCTTTTAAGGAGACAATTTCTAGAACAGACTTTTCTCCATCACACATTTTGCATCAGGTCTTCAAAATATAAATAGTTCCACATTTGAAAGTTTGCAGTCTGTCAAAGGATGGTGGTCTGTTGGTGACATCTGCCTTTTAATTTCTAGCAAAATCTTACTCCATGTCTCCCCAGAGTCATTTGGTCAGATCCTGAGGCTAGAGGCATGTAGGGCCCAGAAAGACAGGAGGCCACTGTGCCCTCAAGTTTTCCAGCTGCTAGCACTCAACACCTGTAATCACAATGGTTTTTCACGAGGACCTTGAGAGATCCGTGTGAGATCCTTTGTCTCCAGTTTTCAGACAAACAAATGGTGACTAAGTTAAAGCTGACCAAAGTCAAAAGCTACTTAGTGGCTGAGCTATAAGTTGAACACATATTTGTCGAACTCGTGTTTTTTCTAGTAAGTAATTTCTTTTCTGTCAGGTGTGTGAAGATCCCTATACTGTTCACCACCGTGGTCCCCAATGCAGTAATACCCACACTCTCTAGGTGATGGCTAGCTGTGCCTCACAGCATTGGATCCCCCCTTCCCTAAACCGTTTATTCCATCACTTTATACTACATTCACCTTTTCACACATTTTTCTGGATACACTTTATTCTCAAATGCCTCTATGACTTAATGAAAGAAAGCTACACCTTTTTCAGCTTAAATGTTTTTCCTACGCCCTTCTTAGATAAACCTGTGAAAAGAGAAGCATTAAAATGGATTTTGTATCAATGAAAAAGTGAGTCTCAGATATAAATTTATATAAATAGCTTTCCATAATCAGGACTGCAAAAGTGAAAAAGACACGTTTGAAAATATTTAGCAACAACAAAGTTCTAAGAATGTAAGAATTACTAATAGTTGTATATTTTAGTTGCTTGTGGATAATGCAAGTATAAGAGCCATTTTGTACAAAACATTCTACAAATCAGATCAAACTAGGAATTCATGTGCAAATTAATTTATGAATTTAATAGCTTTTATGCTTCCTCCAAATAATACACTAAAAAGTCTTCCTTTTATATGTACTTTCCTAAGTACATATACAGTAAAGCATGCCTAGTGAGGTCTGCAATTTGACTAAAATAAATCACTAGTTGCCAACATTAAGGGGAAATAGTAATTTATTGGGCTGTAGTGAATTCAAGCTTTTTAAATTATAGTCTGTCCTAGGGGGAAACTATCCCCATACAAATGCATTTACAAGAAAATTATTGGAAAAGTTCGGAAGCCCAGGCATTTAGTATATTTTGCAGTGACATAGTATTTTATTACGGTCGTTATCTGCCCGAGTTAAAGTGCTTATCAGACTTGATCTCAGCCACAAGAAAGTTTAAATAGTAAAAGAAAAAGTAGTGTTTATTCCAACAATATCCCTAGTTCTCCATATTTGAGGTGTTCTAAAGTTTTCTAAGCTTTTTATTACACTACTTCTTAAAAACAGCTCCTTTCCTAAATAAATAAGGACTTTAAATATACAGATTTATAAGCTGTTTGACTTGGGTAATTTGTAAATTAGGTTGGAACTAAAATGAACCACCACGTTTTATTAAAACTAGTGTCTCGTCTCTGTGGGGGATTTTCTTCTGCCTGGCCAGAGTGTATTTGGAAACTTTTCCTTTTATGGCTTTAAAGAGAGTTCAACCCTATGCACACGCTCACAAGCTCAAACAGAGTTGTGTGGTTTTGTACATCAGCCCCCGTGAGCTTTACTTCGTTTTCTAGCCAGCCACGGCCCAGGATCCTTCACGTAATCCCCCTCATGCTTGTACCCACATCTCGAGCACCGGGCGCCAACTCCTTCCCTTGAGTTAATCTCACTGTCAACACCCTACGAAAGGCTGCTGTGTCCTAACAGCACACACACACAGTGATGTGGATTAGAATCGTGTCAACTTCCTGTTCTCTGACTGCCCCCTCCCAACAACCCTCAGCGCTGTCCCCCAGGAAATCCCTGGCCCTCTCTTCCATCCTCTGCAGAGGCAATTGCAAACCTCCTCTCCACATCCTGCACTCTCAGTCCATGACCTCCCCATCTGCCCTTCACTCGCCTTCATTCCTTTCCTTTCCCTTACAGGAAAAAGCCTACTCCCTCCACCTTCTCAGGAACCTTGCCCTATTAATAATTCCCTCTCTAGTCTGAATGTTCTCTCTTTCCTTGGTTGATTTTTTTCCCATTAGACACAGAATCTTCTGGGTTCTCCAGCATCTCCCTGGTCTACTCCTTAAGGGCTGGCAGCCCTTAAATATAGGTGGCCCCAGGGTCCTTTGCGAAGCTCTCATTACCCTCCACACTTTCCTAAGGTTTCCCCATATTCACCTACAAAGTCAGGGTCTGGTGAGGAGACAGAACCACATCGGTTACTTTAACTGAGATACATTAATATATAGAATTGTTAACTAGGCATAAAGGTGTTAACTAGTTAACTGAAAGGGTGAAAAGAGAACTCTAAGGGTATAGCAGGAAGAAATTCTACCTCTAGGACTCAAAGTATAAAAGGAAGAGACAGCATTTAGAGAAGAGGCCCCATGAGGTGGGACTTGGTCCATGGGAAGGGGTCAGAACTGGGGGCTGGAATGCCTCAAATGTGAGCAACAGGAAGCTGGTTCCGCAAGTGTTAGAAAACTGTACACTGGCCCGACAACTCCTGGCATGAACTGCTACTGCTGGAGTGAAGAAGGGAGCCTCAGCTCTCCCTTCTCAGCCCCACAGCTGCCCTCTGGTGGCAAAGCCTGCAGAAAAGGCAACTGGCGAAGCAGAAATGTGGTTTGCAGAGCCCCAACTTCAGCAACTGAAAATGAGCGGAGAGAATGAATTTGGATCAAGAGAGGAAAACTGGCACGACCCCAGAGCCTCAAATACCACAGGGGGATTAAAATATAAAACCTATTTCCCCACCCCAAGCCTCTCTCTAGAGCCATTGACTCATTTAGCCAATCCTCTCTCCCTACTGGAACGTTTATCTGGATGTCCCATTGTTACTTCAAACTCTATGATGTTCTAAGTCGCTCTCATTACCCTTCTCCATCTCCTTCCCAGCCCTGCCCCCTTTCCCCTGCCCCACCACATCATAATGATACGTGTAAGCATAATTTCACCATGAACACTCCCTACATTCCCTGTCCTTCACTCTCCCAACTCAGTCAGTCCTTTCACTCACTGTAACAGCTCTCAAACCCATTCCCTCCTCTCCACCCCCACCGGCCACTCTTCACCTGTGCCCTCGTTTCTTACTGGATTATCAAGCACTGTCTCCTAACTAGTCTGCTGGCTCGGATGGTAAAGAATTCAACTGCAATGCAGGAGACCCAGATTCGATCTTTGGGTTGGGAAGATCCCCTGGAGAAGGGAATGGCTACCCACTCCAGTATTCTTGCCTGAGCATTCCATGGACAGAGGAGCCTCGTGGGCTGCAGTCCATGGGCTTGCAAAGAGTCTGGCAGGATCGCGTGACGAACAGTTTTACTTTTCACCAAACTAGTCCTATGTCTCACATCTGACCCTGTTGCCACACCATGGGCTCTCATTCCCTGCAGATTCCCTAAACAAATAGTGGTCTTTCTGAAATGCAAAGTTACCACCCTGACCTCTGCTTAAAATCCTTTACTAGCTACCCTTAACCTTCTAAATGAAATGCTCTCTGGCATGCATTAGAAAGCTCTCCTGTTTTAATTCTCATCTCGACTTCTGCCCACCACCTTACCCCTCAGTCCAACCAGAATTCAAGGATCCGCGTGTACAGTACCACTCTGCATTCCTATGCCTGGCTGTGATCCCCCTGGCCTTTGAGCACTTGAACATCCCCTTCCCCTTTCTGGTTAATCATATTTCCCACCTCTGACCCTTCTTGCCTTTCTAACTTCTTTCCATCCTTCAGGACTGAGCAAGGTGCTGAGTCCTAGGAGAATTCTCCCAGTCTCAGCCCCAACGCTCACCCCCTTTTCTGTTGGTGTCTCTCCCATGAACCCTCCGTAACCCTTCCCGGCGTGCTTCTTGGTGGTGTTACAGAAATATTAAACTTGAGCCCACTGGAGCCAACTCCATATTCAGTTTCCATCACTTCACCTTGCTGTCTGTGACTCTGGGAAAAATCATTCAAGCTTAACAGCCCTCAGTTCCCACGTATGTAAACTGGAGCCTGTAATAGTACCTTCCTGACAGATGGTTATGAAGATTAAATGAGATAATATTTATAAAAGCTCATTCTTAGTTTTCAATCATTCTTTTCAAAGAATCTCACTTCTGACTGTTGATACATGTAGATTATTTTGAAACCAAGACAGAAACTGATAGTGTACTACTAAAGAATAACAATGCTCTTATGCTAAAACTTACAACCACATTTACTTGGAAAGGCCAGGACCAGACAGGTACTGCAACTGCCTTGATTCCAAAGGTATTTGGGGATGGGCTCAAGTTTCACATTCTCTTAGGCACAAGGGCCTTCTACTTTCTCTAGGAAAGAGAATGAATGCTTTGCCAGTCCCGGGTCCTTTGGCTGGTGCTAAAGTCAGTTTGGTGGGAACACCATTAACTTCATGGGAAAGATGGAATTGGCCAGCACCCAGATTCTACCTCCCAGTTTTGCTGGGGTTCGACTGGGCCTGGGCAGGAGACTCCAATGAGGCATGAGCTGAGGTTGCAGTTTTTCCCCAAAGTGTAGTAGCCAACAGGCCTCTATTCTACCTTGATGCAAGCACTCAACATTTAACTTGTGCTAGAGAATGCAAGGTCCAATGGGATCATAAAACATTATTCCAAAAGAGATTATTCCCGCCCCTCAACTAATTCCTTCTACCACACACAGAGACAAGGAAAACCAAGCCAACAGCATGGAACTTCTCCAGAGAGCCTTCTGACCGCCGTGTGTGCAGCCCTCAAAGAGAGCCATGGCGACCTCAGTATTTGGGGAAGGTACGGGCGCAGAAGAAAGATGCATGAATGTGTTTTGTTTCAATTTCCTTTTCACCAGGCCTATCCTTGACTTTTCACAGATTTCCCAGCAGAAGATCAGGGTGGATGATGACATGAGAGAAAAATGCTCCACTGTGGCCAGTTCCTGTTCCTCCAAGGAGCCATTCACATGCGTGTGGACAGGCAGCCAAGAGACTCAGTTGCCTCCCACAGTGGCTGGGGAGGTCGTGCTGCTCCCCAGGAGTCGGGATGGAGTGACCTCTGTCTCTCCATCCTCCAGAGGGATGCAGCTCATTCTGGCCTCTGTCCAGGGCAGCCTGTCGCCTCACATGGCCTCACTGAGGCCATCCAATTTCCTGCCAATTAGCATCAGTTGGCTACATAATGTCCTCTCTTGTGCCTCCCTCTAGGAAGGCCAACTCTGACACTCCCACAACAGGGCTGTGAAATTACTAGGGAGAGCACTGTTTTTATGCTTTTTGTTTGTTTTAACAGGACAAGTTTTTTGGCCTTGCTCAAAAGAGATCTCCCCTTGAGGAAAAAGCAAGAGGATCTGAATATGCAAAGTAAGGCTAAAATATACCATGTCCAAAGAAACTTTCCTCCAGAAGAATACAGTGAGCATGACTCACACTCCCTGGGATGTTTTATTTTCTAAGAACAAATCTACAGAATCACAAAATCAGACCACCTGCAAGCATTTTCATGCATTTGCCATGATCGTTAGGTGTTATAAGTATATTTTGTCTAAGATATTACAACCAGACTATGAAAGCCTTCACTTTTCATTCTTCCATACTAGTGCCCTTCCTGCCTGACATGTAGAAAGATAATTAATATGCTGGTCCTGCAGGAAAGGAAATTGTCTTCCAAACTATTAATGAGAGATGTTTTAGCCTTTTTTAAATTAGTGAAAGACACAATTTTCATTTTTAAAAATTAGTGTCAGCTTGCAGTGATTCACTAGAAAGTTCAAAAAGAGCACATATTGGCTTAAATGGTTGGCTTCTGAATATATTTTATGTATTTGAACAAATTTATTTCTAATTCTGAATTTAATTGTTGCCTAAGATAGTGGGAAGTCAAGTTATTTTCTACAAAATAATCAGTAAAATCGATGAAGTAAGTTGATTTCACATTTTCTTTAACAAAGGAAATCTTATTTAAATAAAATCTTGCTTAAAAGCCCTATAAATAAAATGAGTTTTTTAAAAAATGGAGCTTTGGCAGTAGCAGAGGAGGGGGGCCTGTGCCTAGCTCTCTCTGTCAGGTCCACCCCATAGTGACACCAAGTATGCTCTGAAGACAGCTACTAAAATAAGTATATTCAAAGATGCTCACCATCACTAACCATTAAGGAAATTCAGGTGAAAACCATGAGGTATCACTGAACATCTATCAGAACACCAAACACTGGCAAGTAGAGCAAGAAACAAGATCACTCATACCCTCCTCATGGGAACAAAAAATGATGCAACTACTCTGGAAACTAACTTGGCAAAAACTAAACGTGCAACTACTAAACAATTCAATAACTGCACTCCCGAATTTAAGTGACAACTTGAATGTACACACAAGATTGCACACAAGTGTTCAATTCACATGACCTCCATTTGTAACAGTTCTCAAATGGAAACAACCAAGATATTAACAGATGAATGGTTAACCAAGCCACATTTGGAATCATACTAGAGAATACTCCTCAGCATTCAAAAAGGAACACATTTTAATATGTAGAACAACCTAGATCGATCTCCAGAGAATTATGCTGTGAGAAGAAAGCCAGTCCTGAAAGGTTACATTCTGTATGATTCCGTTTGTATAGCACTCTTAAATGACAGGCTTCCAGAAATGGAGAACATCTAACCATTTGCCAGGGATCAAGCATGTGGCATCAAAAGGGCAACCGGAAGGATTCTGAGGGTGATGGAAATGTCTCCTATCTTAACTGTATCATTATCAATATGCTGGTTGTGACATTGTTCTGTAAAACATTACTATTGGGAGAAATTGGGTAAAAGGCACACAGGTTCTTTTATTTCACAGAACTGCATGAGAATCTACAGATTTTTAGACATAACCCCACAGCTAGGACTTGGATGTCACTTGCCAGTGGTTTTACCCTGTTTAGAGCTGATCCACATTATTACTCAAGAAGTGGTCATGATGCCTCTCAGAAAAATGCCAGATACCAGGTTACACTCAACTTTCCTCCTTTCCAATGGAGTCAAAAGCACTTACTTGAGCTGATATCATGAATCAACACAAGATTCTGTGCTGGAAACTGACCTCTTGCTTTTAAGTTCACATCTTCTCTTAACTGCTAAGTATTCAGGTGATAAGACAGTGAAAGTAAGCAGGAGATAAATAATATCAACAAGAGATGATTAATTGTCTGATTGGTTGGTGTGGCATGTACTTACCTAATTACAAATATGAATTAAGCTGTATTATTTTACAAATACGTACTATATACCATGGTAGGCTGAATTATGGTTCCCCAAACAGGTTCATGTCCTAATCCTCTGAATGTTAACCTTACATGGAAAAAGGGAATTTGCAGATATGATTAAAAATGACTTTAAGAGGAGGTGATTCTAGATTATCCAGGTGGACCCAATGTCATCACAAGAGTTTTTACAAAAGAGAGGAAAGAGGTCAGAGAGAAAAGACAATATGATGATGGAAGCAAAGATTGGAATGAGGTATCTGTAAACCAAGAAATATTGGAAGCCTCTAGAGCTGGAAAGATAAGAAATGGATTCTTTTGTGAAACCTCTAGAAGAAATCAGCCCCGTCGACACCTTTCTTTCAGTGCGCCAAGACTCATTTCAGACTTTTGATCTCTAAATTTTAAGAATAAATGTATGCTATCTTAAGGCACAACATTTGTGGTAATTTGTTACAGCAGGAACAGGAAATTAGTACCTTGACTTGCTATATCATAACTTCAAATACCATACAGCTATCAAAGGAAGAAAAGAGAAATAATGGAGAACAAGATGGTGGAGGAGTAGATGAACATGGAGTGCATCTCTCTCCATGGATACATCAGGAATACACCGTCAGACACAGAAGATCTTGCAGAACACCAGCTGAGAGCAGGCAGGAATACCTGACCACTGGAAAAGAATACATAGAACCGTGCGAAACTTGAGATCAAACTCTGAGCCTTTGGAGTGGAAGTGCTGATGCCAAGACCCTAGACTACCAGAGAATTCCAAAGGCGATAGCACCCCACTCCAGTACTCTTGCCCAGAAAATCCCATGGATGGAGGAGCCTGGTAGACTGCAGTCCATGGGGTCGCGAAGAGTCGGATACAACTGAGCGACTTCACTTTCACTTTTCACTTTCATGCACTGGAGAAGGGAATGGCAACCCACTCCAGTGTTCTTGCCTGGAGAATCCCAGGGACGGGGGAGCCTGGTGGGCTGCTGTCTATGGGGTTGTGCAGAGTCGGACACGACTGAAGCGACTCCGCAGCAGCAGTAGGAAGTATTAATTAGTGATAACTCCCACATGGGCAACCATCTATATACAAGACTTGGCATCACCCAACTGCCAGCAGCATCCTGTGCAGGATGCCGCATCCAAACAACAAATAAGACAAAAATACAAACCAAATCAGCAGCAGACAGGACTACAACCTCACACAGACATGCACATCAGAGAAGGAAAAAGAAAAACTCACTTCCTCCCCACCAGAATGCAAACACAAGTCACATCCTACACAAAACTGGACCACAAAAAAAGTTGGACCACAAAACTGTCCAACCACAAAACTGGACCAACCATACCCACTGAGGGCAGAAACCAAAAGGAAGAAAGAATTCAACCTTGAAGCCTAAGAAAAGGAGACCTCAAACATAGTACATTAAAAAAAAAAAAGGCAGAGAAATATTGTGTAAATGAAGGAACAACCTAGAAACACACAAGTCCAAATAAATGAAGGATATAGGCAAACTACCTGTAAAAGAATTCAGAGTAATGATAGTACAAATGATCCAAAGACCTCGAAAATAGAATGGAGAAAATGAAAAAATCAGTAAACACATTTAACAAAGACCTGGAATAAATAAATAGAGACAAGCAACACAATTACTGAAATTTTAAATACTCTAGAGGGAATCAGTAGCAGAATATCCAAGGCAGAAGAATGGATAAGTGAGCTGGAAGATAGAATGGTGGAAATAACCACTGAAGAGCAGTATAAAGTAAAAAGAATGAGAAGAACTGAGGATAATCTCAGAGACCTCTGGGACAATATTAAACACAAACATTCAAATTATAGGAATCCTAGAAGAAGAGAAAAAGAAAGGGTATGAGATAATTTTTGAAGAGCTCATAGTAGAAAATTTTCCCAACATAGGAAAGGAAATAGTCAATCAAGTCCAAGAAGTTCAGAGAGTACTATACAGGATAAACCCAAGGAGAAACATTCCAAGACACACACTAATCAAACTAAAAAAATGAAACACAAAGGAAGAATATTAAAAGCATCAAGGGAAGAGCAACAAGTAACATACACAGGAAACCCCATACATTCAACAGCTGATCTTTCAGCAGAAATTCTGCAGGCCAGAAGGGAATGGCAGGATATATTTAAAGTACAGAAAGGGGAAAATCTACAACCCAGATTACTCTACCCAGCAAGGATCTCATTCAAAACTGATGGAGAAATCAAAAGCTCTACAGACAAGCAAAGGTTAAGAGACTTCAGTACCACCAAATCAACTTTACAACAAATGTTAAAAGGACCTATATAGACAGTAAATACAAGAGAAGGAAAAGCATATATAAACAAACCCCATGCAATTAAGAAAATGGCACTAGGAACATATGTATCAATAATTACTTTAAATGCAAATGGATTAAATGCTCCAACCGAAAGACACAAACTGTCTGAACGGATACAAAAACAAGACCCATACATACACTGTCTACAAGAGATCCACTAAAGACACATATAAACTGAAAGTGAGAGGATGGGAAAATATATTCTATGCAAATAGGAGTCAAAAGAAGGCCAGAGTAGCAATCCTCATATCAGACAAAATGACCTTAAAGAATATTACAAGAGATAAGGAAGGACACTACATAATGATCAAGGGATCAATCCAAAAAGAAGACATAACAATTGTAAACATTTATACACCCAACATAGGAGCTCCTCAATACATAAGACAAACACTAACAGACATAAAAGGAGAAATTGATAGTAACACAATAATAGTTGGGGGCTTTGACACCCCACTTACACCAATGGACAGATCATCAAAACAGAAAATTAATAAGGAAACAGAAGCCTTAAATGACACATTAGGCCAGATGGATCTCCTTGATATCTTCAGGACATTCCATCCAACTGCAGAAGAATATACTTTTTTCTCAAGTGCACGTGAAACATTCTCCAGGATAGAGCACATTTTGGGTCACAAATCAAACCTCAGTAAATTTAAGAAAATTGAAGTTGTATCAAGCATCTTTTCTGACCACAAGACTATGAGACTAGATATCAATTAGAAGAAGAAAAAACTATAAAAAATACAAACACATGGAGATTCAATGATGTTTCCAAATAATGAATGGGTTACTGAAGAAATCAAAAGAGAAATTAAAAAATTCCTAGAAACAAATGACAATGAAAACACAACTCAAAACCTATGGGATGCAGCAAAAGCAGTTCTACAAGGGAAGTTTACAGCAATACAACTCTACCTCATCAAAAGGTAGGTAAGAAAAACATTGACTAGACACCTAAAACGACTGGAAAAAGGATAACATAAAACCCCCAAAGTTAGCAGAAGGAAAGAATCATAAAGATCAGAGCAGAAATAAATGAAAAAGAAATGAAAGAAATAATAGTAAAGTTTAATAAAACTAAAAGCTGGTTCTTTGAGAAGATAAATGAAATTGATAAACTTTTAGCCAGACTCATCAAGATAAAGAGAGAGAAGAATCAAATCAACAAAACTGGAAATGAAAAAGGAGACGTTACAACAGACAACACAGAAATACAAAGGATTATAAGAGACTATTATGAGCAACTATTCCCTTGTGACTCAGCTGGTAAAGAATCCGCCTGCAATGCAGGAGACCTGGGTTCAATCCCTGGGTTGGGAAGATTCCCTGGAGAAGGGAAAGGCTGCCCACTCCAGTATTCTGACCTGGAGAATTCCATGGACTGTATAGTCCATGGGGTCACAAAGACTTGGGACACAACTGAGCGATTTTCACACTTTATATGGCAATAAAATGGATAGCCTGCAAGAAATGGACAGATTCTTAGAAAAGTTCAATCTTCTAAGACTAAACCAGGAAGAAATAGAGATCATGAACAATCTAGTTACAAGCACTGAAATCAAAACTGATTAATGCCAAAAAACAAAACCCCAGGGCCAGATGGCTTCACAGGTGAATTTTATCAAATATTTAGAGAAGAGCTAATTCCTATCCTTCTAAAACACTTTGAAAAAATTTCAGAGGAAGGAGCACTTCCAAACTCATTCTATGAGGCCACCATCACCCTGATATTAAAACCAGACAAAAACAACACACAAAAAAAGAAAACCAGAGGCCAATATCACTGACGAACATAGATGCAAAAACCCTAAGCAAAATTCTAGCAAACAGAATTCAACAACACATTAAAAAGATCACCATGATCAACTGGGTTTATCCCAGGGATGCAAGGATTCATTGTCAATATACACAAATCAATGTGTATATTGATTTGTGCATATGTGATACACCATATTAACAAATTGAAAGATAAAAACCATATGATAATCTCAATAGATGTAGATAAAGCCTTTGACAAAATTCAGCACCCATTATTATTAAAATTCTTCAAAAAATGGGCATAGAAGAAAACTACCTCAACATAGCAAAGGCCAAATATGATAAACACAGAACAAGCATTATTCTCAATGGTGAAAAACTGAAAGCATTCCCTCTAAGAGCAGGAACAAGACAAGGATTCCCACTGTCAACACTATTATTCAATATAGTTTTGGAAGTCCTAGCTACAGCAGAGAAGAAAAATAAACAAAAGGAATCCAGGTCAGAAAAGAAGAAGTAAAACTCACTGCAGATGACATGATACTGTGTATAGAAAACCTAGAGATACTATCAGAAAATTACTAGAGCTAATCAGTGAATTTAGCAAAGTTGCAGGATACAAAATCAATACATAGAAATCACTTGCATTTCAATATACAATGAAAAACCAGATAGAGAAATTAAGGAATCAATCCCATTCACCATTGCAAGAAAAAGAATAAAATATTTAGGAATAAATCTGCTTAAGGAGACAAAAGAACTGTATATAGGAAACTATAAGACACTGATGAAAGAAATCAAAGATGACATAAACAGATGGAGAGATATTCCATTCCCGGGTTGGAAGAATCAATATTGTGAAAATGACTATATTACCAAATGCAATCAACAGATTCAATGCAATCCCTATTAAATTACCAATGACATTTTCCACAGAACTAGAATGAAAATTTCACAATTCACAAGGAAACACAAAAGACCCCAAATAGCCAAAGAAATCTTAAGAATAATGGAGCTGAGGTAAATCAACCTTCCTGGCTTCAGACTACTATACTACATAGCTATACTACATAGCTAGAGTCATCAAGACAGTCTCTCTCTCTCTCTCTCTCTCCTCTCTTTAGTTGCTAAGTGGTGCCTGACTCTTGCGACCCCATAGACTATAGCCTGCCAGGCTTCTCGGTCCATAGGATTCTCCAAGCAAGAATACTGGAATGGGTTGCCATTTCCTTCTCCATCAAGACAGTAAGGTACTGTCACAAAAACATAAATATAGACCAGTAAAACAAGATAGAAGCACAGAGATAAACCCACGCACCTTTGTACCTTATTTTTTATGAAGGAGGCAAGAATATACAATGGGGCAAAGATTGCCTCCTCAATAAATGGTGCTGGGAAAACTGGACAGCTACATGTAAATAAATGAAGTTAGAAAAATTCCTAAACTCTTCGAGGAAAACATAGGCAGAACACTATGACATGAATCACAGCAAGATCCTCCATGATCCACCTTCTAGAGTAATGGAAATAAAAACAAAAATAAACAAGTGGGATCTAACTAAACTTAAAAGCTTTTTCACAGCAAAGGAACTATAAAAAGGTGAAAAGACAACACTCAGAATGGGAGAAAATAATAGCAAATAAAACAGCTGACAAAGGATTAATTTCCAAAATATACATCAGCCCATAAAAGTCAATAGTAGACAAAACAAACAACCCAATCAAAGAGTGGGAAAAAGACCTAAACAGACATTTCTCCAAAGAAGACATACAGATGGCCAAGAAACACATGAAAAGATGCTCAACATCACTCGTTATTAGAGAAATGCAAAACAAAACCATGAGATAGTAGTCACCTCAAACTGGTCAGAATGGCCATCATCCAAAAAAATGTAGAAACAATAAATGCTGGAGAGGCTGTGGAGGAAAGGGAACCCTCTTGCACTGTTGGTGGGAATGTAAATTGATACAGTCACTATGGAAGACAGTATAGAGATTCCTTAAAAAGCTGGGAACAAAACCACTATATGGCCCAGCAATCCCACTACTAGGCATATACATTTAAGAAACCAAAACTGGAAAAGACTCTAATGCTGGGAGGGATTAGAGGCAGGAGGAGAAGGGGACGACAGAGGATGAGATGGCTGGATGGCATCATGGACTCGATGGAGGTGAGTCTGAGTGAACTCTGGGAGTTGGTGATGGACAGGGAGGCCTGGCATGCTGTGATTCATGGGGTTGCAAAGAGTCGGACATGACTGAGTGACTGAACTGAACTGAACCCCTATATTCATTGCAGTACTATTTATAAGAGCTACTGGAAGCAATCTAGATGTCCACTAACAAATGAATGGATAATGAAGGTGTGGTGCATATATACAATGGAATATTACTCAGCCATAAAAAGGAACCCATTTTGAGTCAGTTCTACTGAGGTGGATGAACCTAGAGCCTAATATACAGAGTGAAGTAAGTCAGAAAGAGAAAACAAATACTGTATACTAACACATATATATGAAATCTAGAAAGATGGTACTGATGAAAGATTCATAATAATGTGATTATTCAATCCTGCATGTCAACTTAAATCCAATATCCAAAAGACATCTTCACATGAACCATCACAGTGCAAGCACAGTTAATTAAGTTAATTATGTGTTAAGTGTTAAAGTTATGTGTTAAAATTATGTGTTAAGTTAAAGGTTGACCTTGATGCCCTCCATCTGGCTGGATGGAGGAGCTTTTTTGTTTTTAACAGATTGACAAAGATTCCTTTCAGGAACCAGTGTTCTTGAAAGTTATTACAATGGTTAGATAACTGCGGAGCACAGAGAAAATTACTACACTTAAAAAAAAAAAAAGGAAAAGTAACACAGATGGCCTTGACAGGCCACTGGTAATCATCCCTATTCAATATATGTTTACTTTCAAGATAGGTACATTGCCTCTCTTTAAAGAAAACATTTTTAAACTGCTCTACACTATTCATAGAAATGAACCAATTCTTACTTCTGAGACTTCTGATATGCAAACATACAAATTATAAACAGGAACTGCTTGACCTTTAAAATGTTACACAACTTCCAGGAAACAATACTAGGTGTTTATCCTTTCTCATATTTACGGTAAAAAAGAAAACAGGAACACATCTCTTAAAGCCATAGATTCAATTAAAAAAAAAAAAAACACTCAAATTCAAAGTTGATAATGCAAACTTGCTGGATTGCAATTTACCTTGTATTACCTACAATAAAAGGTTTGCTAATAATGCTCAAAATTCTCCAAGCCAGGCTTCATCAATACGTGAACCGGGAACTTCCAGATGTTCAAGATGGTTTTAAAAAGGCAGAGGAACCAGAGATCAAATGGCCAACATCTGATGAAACATGGAAAAAGCAAGAGTTCCAGAAAAACATCTATTTCTGCTTTATTGACTATACCAAAGCCTTTGACTGTGTGGATCACAATAAACTGTGGAAAATTCTGAAAGAGATGGGAATACCAGACCACCTGACCTGCCTCTTGAGAAACCTGTATGCAGGTCAGGAAGCAACAGTTAGAACAGGACATGGACAACAGACTGGTTCCAAATAGGAAAAGCAGTATGTCAAGGCTGTATATTGTCACCCTGCTTATTTAACTTATACGCAGAGTACATCATGAGAAATGCTGGGCTGAAAGAAGCACAAGCTGGAATCAAGATTGCCGGGAGAAATATCAAGAACCTCAGATATGCAGATGACACCACCCTTATCGCAGAAAGTGAAGAGAAGCTAAAAAGCCTCTTGATGAAAGTGAAAGAGGAGAGTGAAAGAGTTGGCTTAAAGCTCAACATTCAGAAAACAAAGATCATGGCATCTGGTCCCATCACTTCATGGGAAACAGACAGTGAAACAGGGGAAACAGTGTCAGACTTTATTTGGTAGTGGGGCGGGGGGCTCCAAAATCACTGCAGATGGTGACTGTAGCCATGAAATTAAAAGACGCTTACTCCTTGGAAGGAAAGTTATGACCAACCTAGATAGCATATTCAAAAGCAGAGACATTACTTGGCCAACGAAGGTCCATCTAGTCAAGGCTATGGTTTTTCCAGTAGTCATGTATGGATGTGAGAGTTGGACTGTGAAGAAAGCTGAGTGCTGAAGAATTGATGCTTTTGAACTGTGGTGTTGGAGAAGACTCTTGAGAATCCCTTGGACTGCAAGGAGATCCAACCAGTCCATTCTGAAGGAGATCAGCCCTGGGATTTCTTTGGAAGGAATGATGCTAAAGCTGAAACTCCAGTACTTTGGCCACCTTATGCAAAGAGTTGACTCATTCGAAAAGACTCTGATGCTGGGAGGGACTGGGGGCAGGTGGAGAGGGGACGACCAAGGATGAGATGGCTGGATGGCATCACGGACTCGATGGACGTGAGTCTGAGTGAACTCTGGGAGTTGGTGATGGACAGGGAGGCCTGGCGTGCTGCAATTCATGGGATCGCAAAGAGTCGGACACGACTGAGCGACTGAGCTGAACTGAAACAAATTAATAGTGTGATCCATAGTAGTGTCTCCAAAATTTCTATATATGGTGATGCTTAGGGGCTACAGTCTGGCTGGAGTAGAAGTCAGCTGACAGTATTTTGAAGCTCCATTTGTACAGGGAGCACCTTGTTTTTACTTTGATGATGTGTTCATTTGTAAATAAAAGTAGTAGATTTTTAAAAATACATATGTACATTTTATATCAAATTGAGAAAATATTGTTTGTTTGTTTATTTAGATGGCTGATGGAGATTATCAGAGAGAGAATTAACACCTTTCTCTACCCCAACCCCAAGGATCTCCTATAATCAGTAAAGGAATGTTATTCTAAAGTAACAGCTGTATACTTTAGTAATGACTAAGGTATACACAGATGTGTACCATGTACACAGAAACAGTGAATAGACAAATGATACATCACTATCTGGATGCTGTAGAATCATATAGACCCACCATTTAGCCCTTCCCATAGAGGTTGAGACTAGCTATCACAGGCCATTGGAAGAGCTGAGATGGGTATCCAGCTTGGTGTCTCCAAGTCCACACTCTAACTTCACCAGGGCCAGTTTGGAAAGAGCATGGCTCAGAAACCCTTTGAGAGTCACAAATTCAGTTACAGCACATTTCTAAAACTAACAAAACAGAATTTATGGAATGCAGACTTCTTCTTAATTTAGACTGTTCATAATAGACTATGCTGTAATTATTGCATTAATTTTTATATTCTGGTTACGTACATAGGAATCACTATTCAACTACATGGGCTTTCCTGGTGGCTCAGATCATAAAGAATCTGCCCGCAAAGCAGGAGACCCGGGTTTGACCCCTGGGTCGAGAAGATCTCCTAGAGAAGGAAATGCTACTAACTCCAGTATTCTTGCCTGGAGTATTCCATGGACAGAGGAGCCGGGAGGGCTCTGGTCCATGAAGTCTCAAAGAGTGGGATGCAACTGAGCAATTAATACTTTCACTCAACTACATACTTTGTGTGTGTATTTGTGTGTGTGTGTGTATCCAAACACACAAACACACACACACATAGTAAATGCTTAATAAATACTTGTTGAATAAATAAATGGATGATTAAATGAGATTTTATTACACCATGAAACTATTGCTGCTGTATGAACAGTGATCTACATGAGAGTATCTGGAATTCCTGATTTTTTAAGAATAGGAAGTTATTTAATTCCTCCATCCATTAAAGTTCTCCAGAAAATCCCAGAATTTGTGCCCCAAACGGTATTTGTAAGTGCATTTTCCTGAGCAGAGATTCCAAAGTTTTTATCAGATTCTCCAACAGGAATCTGTGATTCTGAGAAGATACAAAATTAATAATCTAATGTATACTGTCTATTATACCTCCTTTGCTATATAAATGATCAGCCCAACTTTGCTTACACACCTCCAGTGACAAGAAAACTGACCACCATATGAGGCAATCCAGGCTATTTTCATTTTTCACACTTAACTTCTGGTTGACTACAGCTCCACCTCCAGAGTCATATAGAACACACCCAGTCCCTATGCCACTTGACAGCTCTTTATGTATTTTTAGACAGCTATCATAACCCACCCTATCTTCTCTTGTGCAGACTGCAAATCCTCAGTTCTTTCAACCAGAGTCCAGGTTTCTGCCACCATCTCTGCTCTGGAGCTCTCAGTACATTCAGGACTCTGCCCAGCCCCAGGCATGGTCAACTCTCAGCTCCTGGTTCTGGGTAAACCTTGAGTTAACAAGATTAACAGTTCTTCACACAGGGGGGAAGCTGGCTTGCCCCGCTAACTGAGAGTTAACATATGGTTAAATAAAGCTCCTCTATTTTTTATTTATATGTTGCAATTTCACCATGACCCTCCTATTCTATTCATATAAAGAACCTACCACAGGATTTTATATTTACCCCTGTCAAATTTCCACTTTATAAGTGTTTATTTTAGCTGAGGGTCCTCTGCATTCTCAAGTTCTGTCATTCCAAGTTTTAGCTACCTATCCCCCTTACCCAGCTTCTCTCTCTTGCTCTAGTACAGATAGGTTTTCATCTAGGTTAATGTCTTACAAGAATGCTACTTTCACTACAGAGTCTTTTTATATTTATCCTACATATATGATGTCCAGAGTTTTTGGCTGTGCTAACAAGAGGGATAGGAGAAGGCGATGGCGCCCCACTCCAGTACTCTTGCCTGGAAAATCCCGTGGACGGAGGAGCCTGGTGGGCTGCAGTCCATGGGGTCGCTAAGAGTCGGACACAACTGAGCGACTTCACTTTCACTTTTCACTTCCAAGCATTGGAGAAGGAAATGGCAGCCCACTCCAGTGTTCTTGCCTGGAGAATCCCAGGGACGGGGGAGCCTGGTGGGCTGCCACCTATGGGGTTGCACAGAGTTGGACACGACTGAAGTGACTTAGCAGCAGTCAAGTCTGACTCTTTGTGACCCCATGGATTACGGCACATCAGGCTTCCTTGTCCACCATCTCCCAGAGTTTGCTCAAACTCATATCCATTTAGTCAGTGAGGCCATCCAACCATCTCATCCTCTGTCATCCCCTTCTCCGCTTGCTTCAGTCTTTCCCAGCATCAGGGGCTTTTCCAGTCGGCTCATCACATCAGATGGCCAAAGTACTGGAGCTTCAATAACAAGTAGTTACTGAGATATATATATACACACATGTATACACATACACACACACAAGTACACATACCACATACCATGTCAAAAGAACATACTGGTCATAGCAAACACCATTTTCCAACAACATAAGAGACATCTACACATGGACTACAACAAATGGTCAATATTGTAATCAGATTGATTACATTCTTTGCAGCCAAAGATGAAGAAACTCTATACAGTCAGCGAAAACAAGACTTCGAGCTGACTGTGGCTCAGATCATGAGCTCTTATTGCAAAATTCAGGATTAAATCGATGAAAGTAGGGAAAACCACTAGCCTATTCAGGTATGACCTAAACCAAATTCCTTATGATTATACAGTGGAGGTGATGAGTAGATTCAGGGATTATAACTGGTAAACAGAGTGCCTGAAGAACTGTGGACAGGGTTCATAACATTATTCAGGAGTCAGTGACAAAAATTATCCCCAAAGAAAAATAAATGCAATAGGGCAAAGTGGTTGTCTGAGGAGGCTTTACACATAGCTAAGGAAAAAAGAAAAGCAAAAAGGAAGGGAGAAAGGGAAAGATACACCCAAGTGAACAGAGAGTTCCAGAGAATAGCAAGGAGAGATAAGAAGGCCTTAAATGAACAGTGTAAAGAAGTAGAGGAAAACAGTAGGAAAGGAAAGACTAAAGATTTCAAGAGAATTGGAGATATCAAGGGAACACTTCATGCAAGGAAGGGCGCGATAAAGGACAGAAACAGTAAGGACCTAACAGAAGCAGAAGAGATTAAAAAGATATGGCCAAGGATACACAAAAGAACTATACAAAAAAGTCTTAATGACCCAGATAATCATGATGGTGTGGTCACTCACCTAGAACCTGACACCCTGGAGTCTGAAGTCAAGTGGGCCTTAGGAAGCACTACTATAAACAAGGCTAGTGGAGGTGATGGAATTTCAGCTGAACTATTTCAAACAGATAATACTATCAAAGTGTTGCACTAATATGTCAGCAAATTTGGAAAACTCAGCAATGACCACAGGACAGGAAAATTTCAGTTTTCATCTCTATTCCAAAGAAAGGCAGTGCTGAAGAATGTTCAAACTATCAGACAATTGTACTCACTTTCCATGCTAGTAGGGTGATGCCCAAAATCCTTCAAGCTAGGCTTCAACAGTACGTGAACCAAGAACTTCCAGATGTACAAGCTGGATTTAGAAAAGGCAGAGGAACCAGAGATCAAATTGCCAACATTCATTGGATCACAGAAAAAACAAGGGAATTCCAGAAAAATGCCTAATCGGCTTCATATACTATGCCAAAGCATTTGACTGTGTGGATCACAATAAACCGTGGAAAATTCTTCAAGAGATGGGAATAGCAGACCACCTTACCTGCCTCCTGCAAAACCTGTATGAGGTCAACAAGCAGTAGTTAGGACCTGACATGGAACAATGGACTGGTTCAAAATTGGGAAAAGAGTGCTTCAAGGCTGTATATCATCACCCTGCTTATTTAACTTAATATGCAGGATACATCATGCAAAATGCCAGGGTGTATGAAGCACAAGCTGGAATCAAGACTGCCAGGAGAAATATCAACAATCTCAGCTATGAAGGTCATACCACTCTAATGGCAAAAAGTGAAGAGAAACTGAAGAGCCTCTTCATGAGGGTGAAAGAGGAGAGTGAAAAAGCTGGCTTAAAATTCAACATTCAAAAATCTAAGATCATGGCATATGGTCCTATCACTTCACAGTAAACAGTTGGGAAAAAAAATAGAAGCAATGACAGATTCTATTTTCTCTGGCTCCCAAATCACTGTGGACAGTGACTGCAGCCACGAAATCAAAAGATCCTTGCTCCTTGAAAGGAAAGCTATGATAAGCCTAGACAGTGTGTTAAAAAGCGAAGATATCACTTTGCTGACAAACGTGTGCATAGTCAGCACCATTGTTTTCCCAGTAGTCACGTATAGTTGTGAGAGGTGTACTGAAAGGAGGCAGAGCACCAAAGAATTGATGCCTTCAAACTGTGGTGCTGGAGAAGACTCCTGAAAGTCCGCTGGACACTAAGGAGATCAAGCCAGTCAATCTTTAGAGAAATCAACCCTGAATACTCACTGGAAGGACTGATGCTGAAGCTGAAGCTCCAGTATTTTGGTCATCTGATGCAAATAACCGACTCATTGGGAAAGTCCCTGATGCTGGGAAAGATGGAGGAAAGAAGAAGAGGGCAACAGAGGATGAGGTGGCTGGATGGCATCACTGATGCAATGGACATGAATTTGGGCCAACTTCAGGAGTTGGTGAGGGACAGGGAGGCTGGCATGCTGCAGTCCATGGGGTTGCAAAGAGTCAGACACAACTGGGCAACTGAACAACAACTTGACTTGAAACAATGTTCTTGCCAGGATTATCTACGTACGGTTTAAAAAAAAAAACCACAATACACTTTGTAAATTTGCCACACAGGTTTACAAACCATAGCATTTTCGAGCAGCCCTTACAGAATCCTTCTACACTATCTGCTTGAACATCCCTAGGGAATGGGGACCTACTGTTTCCCTGTTCAATCTGTTCATTAGACTTTGCATTTACACAGAGCTAAATTTCACTATTTTACATCACCTCTCTGTACATCTGTAAATAAATAAAATTCTGCCTTTCTAGTCCAACACTTAAAGACAGCTATTAGGCTCTCCTGCCAAAATCTTCCTTTTTCCAAGTTAAACACCCATTTTTTTTCTTCATTATGCTTCAGAGGACTGTTATTAGCCACCAGGGAAATGCAAATCAAAACCACAGTGAGATACCACTTTATGCTGACTAGGTGGCTGATATTCAAAGTAATAATCCATAACAAGTGTAGGGGAGAACATGGAGGAATCAAAACCCTCACACACTGCTGATGAAAATAGAAAATGGTGCAGCCACTTTGGAAAAATTTAGCAGTTCTTCAAAATACTAAACAGAGTTACTATATAACCCAACATTTCACTCCAAGGTATATACTTAAAAGAAACTAAAACATATATCCACATAAAACTCATAACATTAATAATAGCATTGTTCATAATAGCTAAAAAGAGGGAACAAAACAACACAACCCATTCATTAGCTGATGAATGAACAAAACATGGAATATCCATACAATGGAATGTTATTCAGCAATAAAAGGGGAAAGGAATAAAAAGAATGAAGTACTGACACATTATAACATGGATAAAGCTGGAAAATAAGGTGAAGTTCTGATACTTCAGCCACCTGATGCAAAAAGCCAATTCATTGGAAAAGACCCTGATGCTGGGAAAGATTAAAGGCAAAAGGAGAAGGGAGTGGCAGAGACAAGACAGTTAGATAGCATCACCAACTCAATGGACAGACTCTCAGAGATAGTGGATGACAGGGAAGCCTGGTGTGCTACAGCCCATGGGGTCACAAAGGGTTGGACACGGCTTAGCAACTGAACAACAAATGCTAAGTGAAATACAAGCTTTTGAACAACAAAGGAAAACACGGTAAAATCAAAAGACAACCTTCAGACTGGGAGAAAATATTTGCAAATGATGGGACCGACAAGGGCTCAGTTTCTAAAATAAACAGTTCATAGAACTCAAGAAAAAAGCAAACAACCCAAACGAAAAAAGAAAACAGGCAGGCGGTCTAAATATATGTTTCTCTAAAGAAGACATACAGATGGCCAACAAGCATATAAAAAGATGTTCAACATTGCTAATCATTCAGTTCAGTTCAGTCACTCAGTCATGTCCAACTCTTTGCGACCCCATGAATCGCAGCACGCCAGGCCTCCCTGTCCATCACCAACTCCCAGAGTTCACTCAGACTCACGTCCATCGAGTCCGTGATGCCATCCAGACATCTCATCCTCGGTCGTCCCCTTCTCCTCCTGCCCCCAGCATCAGAGTCTTTTCCAATGAGTCAACTCTTCCCATGAGGTGGCCAAAGTACTGGAGTTTCAGCTTTAGCATCATTCCTTAGAAAAATGTAAATCAGAACTACAAAGAGGTACCACCTCACACCAGTAAGAATAACCATCATTTAAAAAACAACTACCAGGCTTCCCTGGTGGCTCAGAGGTGAAAGCGTCTGCCTCCAATGCGGGAGACCCAGGTTCGATCCCTGGGTTGGGAAGATCCTCTGGAGAAGGAAATGGCAATCCACTCCAGTATTCTTGCCTGGAGAATCCCATGGACTAAGAAGCCTAGTAGGTTACAGTCCATGGGGTCGCAAAGAGTCGGACACGACTGAGCGACTTCACCACCACCACCAAAAAACAACTACAAAGAACAAGTTCTGGAGAGGGTGTAGAGAAAAGGGAACCCTCCTATACCATTGTGGGAATTTAATTGGTACAGGCACTATGGAAAACAGTATGGAGGTTCCTCAAAAAACTAAAAGAGTTTTCATATGATCCTGCACACCCACTCCTGGGCATATATCCAGACAAAACTGTCAAATTCAAAAAGATGCATTCACCCCAATATTCACTGCAGCACTATTTACAACAGTCAACACATGGAAAGAACCTAATGTCTATAGACAGATGAATGGATAAAGAAGGTATCGCACATGCATACAGTGGACTACTACTCAGCCATAAAGAAGAGTGAAAGAATGTCTTTTGCAGCAACATGGATGGACCTAGAGATTATCAGACTAAGTGAAGTCAGAAAGAGAAAGACAAACACTAAAGACAAATATTAAAATCTGACACAAATGAACTTATCTATGAAACAGAAACAGACACGGAGACCAGACTTGTGGTGGCCGAGGAAGAGGGTGGCAGGGGAGGGATGGACAGGGAGTCAGGGGTCAGCAAGTTATTACATATAGAAGGGATAAACAACAAGGTCCTACCAGATAGTACGGGGAACTCGGCTCAACATCCTGCGATAAATCATAATGGAAAAGAATATGAAAAAGAATGCTTATATATGTATAACTGAATCACCTTGCTATATAGTAGAAATTCACAGTAAATCAACTATACTTCAATAAAATAATTTTTTTGAAGATATGCTAAGTGAAAAATCCAATCACCATATAAAAACAACAAAACTCATGTTGTATGATTGCATAAAAATGGAGTGTCCATGATAGGCCAATCCACAGACAAAGGAGGTTAGTGGTTGCCAAAAGCTGGAAGAGAGAGACGCAAGGAGTGACTGCTAATGGGTGTGGGGTTTCTTTTTAAGGTGATGAAAAGTTCTAAAGTCAGCTAGTGATAATGGTTGCATAAGTTTATGAATATACCATAACCCGCTAAATTGTATACTTTAAAGAGTGAATCATATGGTGTATAAACGATATATCAAAGCTATTAAAACAAAGATGCTGTAAAGCTTTTACAATGTTACTTTATTATTTCTATATCTCAGGCCTTGTTAATTTCAAAGTGGTTGTGAAATGCTTAAGTCATCTAACAAAATCTTTCATTTAGAGAAATAAAGTTTCAACAACATTTTAAAGGAAATTAAACCAACTACTGAAAGCATCTGAGCCACCAGGGAAGCCGGGTGGCGCTAGTAGTAAAGAACCTGCCTGACAATGCGGGAGATGTGAGAGACCCTGGTTCTTCCCTGGGTCAGGAAGATCCCCTGGAGCAGGACATGGCAACCCACTCCAGTATTCCTGCCTGGAGAATCCCATGGACGGAGGAGCCTTGCGGGCTACAGTCCACAGGGCTGCAAAGAGTCGGACACGACTGAAGCAACTTAGCACAGCACACAGACTGAAAGTAGGAGGTTGAAAGTATAACCTTAGGCCTAAAAATCTGTTTCATGACTACAAAGCTTAGCTAAAATTTTTGATAAATTAAAAATTTTGAAAAGTGAGATTATCATATGGATGATTATTAGTTTCAAATGTTATAAAAAGAACTAAAACAGTTTATTTGATTTGACTGAACATATATTAATACTTATCAAAACACAACTTTAAAATAGCAATGTTTAGAGTGCATTCCTAGTGATTTAGAACTAATTACCAAATATTGTTCTTTCATTAAATCCTAAAGAAATCCTAAAACCTTTTGTTTTACTAAGGTTTGCTAAACTAGTTAAACTCAACCATAGCATATTTCTAGCATATTTTTGATAAAAATCTGTCACAAACATACACTTTTCCACAAATGTTTAAAATAGTTATTAGGGTCACTGCAGCACTCTTTACAACAGCCAAGACATGGAAACAACCTAAATATCCATTGACAGATGAAGAAAGAAGATGTGGTACATATTCATACGATGGAATATGACTCAGCCACAAAAAGTATAAGATGATGCCATTTGTAGCAACATGGATAGACCTAGAGATCATACTAACTGAAGTAAGCCAGCCAAAGACAAATATGACATTGCTTATACGTGGAATCTAAAAAAAAGTGATACAACAAACATTTACAAGGCATAATTAGACCCACAAACACAGAACCAAACTTATTGTTACCAGGAAAGTAAGGGGGACAAGTTAGGAGTTTGGATTAACATATACTCACTGCTATATATAAGATAGATAAATAACAAGGACCTACTATATAACCCAGGGAACTATACTCAATATTTTTAATAGTCTATAAGGGAAAAGAATTTGAAATATATTATGCATATACACATATGTATAGCTGAATCACTTTGTTGTACACCTTAAATTAACACAACATTGCAAACCACTTACACTTCAATAACAAATGAACAGCAAAAAAAAATAACTCCAATATTTCATAAAGCCAATTGTTTGGGGGTGGTCACAAGACTAGCAAATTCCATGAATATTAGTCAACTGTCTTACTTCTTTCATTGTAAGTTGAATTTTCTTAGAAGTAATATTGTTTGGTTTAACTTGATGATAACTGGACATTCAGTAAATGAGCAGATAGTGTTCTTGGCAAAACATGACAAGCAGAGAAGTCAAATCCATCATAAGTGTCTGTTCCAATAAGGAAAAACTCACAATGGAAAAGAAGTCCAAAATAAGAAAAATAAACAGTTATTAGGGAAAGCTTACATCATATTTCCCAGGAAAGAAATTTGTTATGTAGGAAGTTTATTGTATAGTATAGTATGAGTACATTTTTATTTTCAGAAGTAAAAACTGTGAGGCATTAAGGAAGCAGGATGGATGAAAGAAGCTGAACTGTGATGAAATTTCAGGAATGGCCTCAGAAGAACCCAAAGAAGCTTGAGAGCTGGGATGGTCCTTCAGAGCTGTCCCAAATTAAGGCAAGAAGCCTGGATTTTTGTACCCTTATATTGACCAGATGCTGGGAAAGACTGAAGGCAAAACAAGAAAGGGGTGGCAGAGGATGAGATGGTTAGACAGCATCACCAACTCAACAGGTATGAATTTGAGACATGATAGCATCACCGACTCAATAGACACTGCCGGGAGATAGTGAAGGACGGAGGAGCCTGCGTGCTGTAATCCACCAGGTCGCAGAGTCGGACACGACTTAGCACTGAACAACAAAACTGACCAGGCGTTGGATATAGGCTACCCCTGGGAGTGGGCATATTCTGGGTAAAGCAAATCCTTTCATCTTGGGGAGGGATTAGTTATGAACCCTCAATAGGTAACACATCTGCCAGCTAAAGAAATGAGTGATTTGGTCTAGAAGTGGGTATCTGGACATGGTGTCACAGCGTCCGCCACAGTTCACCCCCACCACAGAGTGGAATCAGTCGGTTTGTATAAAGCATTTGTTCCAGAGGGGTGCAGCTTCCACGCGATTCTGGCTGGTCTCTTTCCCTTGGGAAACTTATGGGATAAACATTAGTGGGATGATCCCATGATAGCGGTTGATCTCAGAGCTTCAGTGAATATTCAGCACCTTCTTCCTCTAACACATCTCAAATCGCCTTCTCCCTTGGCTAGAACTTCTGTTAGTCTAGATGGCTTACCTACACGGGTGACCCAGACCTTCATTGCTGTGTAAGCGAAATCCCTGCTCACTGTGCTCTCCTCAGAGCACTTCCTCTTTACTGCCAAGTTAGGCGGGAGAATACTAAAAGATGCCCAGAGGACCAGGTGAAACAAAGTTTATTCTTTCCCTCTCTACTGTGTAACAGCAACGCTGCCTCCTGCTGGACTGGTGGCGTCTGCAGTACAGTTGAAAAGTATAGCTAGGTTCATCAGTTAGAGAAGCCAGCACTTAAAAAGTCTCTGCCCTTTCTCCATGTGTCTCATATGGCTGTTGATGTTTCAAGGTATACTAAGCAGACAGGTGCTTTCAAATTGCAGTCTCCACATCTTTTCTACATAGTGTTGACAATCAGAATGCCAACATATTTTAAAAGTTCTCCAAAAACAGACAATCTCCTCAGAAGGAACATCCTCTCTTCTCATGTCAGCTATGCTGTTTGAGGAACAAGTCAGTCACATTAACTTTCTTCCTTTTTAAACAGGACAAGGAGGGAATTTCATTTCATGTGAACTTCTATCAGTTTCCACATAATTAGGATGGATATTTATTCAGCCAGGTTCAGTTCAGTCAGTCAGTCGTGTCTGACTCTTTGCGACTCCATGGACTGCAGCATGCCAGACTCCCCTGTCCATCACCAATTCCCAGAGTTACTCAAACTCATGTCTATCGCATCAGTGATGCCATCCAACCATCTTGTCCTCTGTTGTCCCCTTCTCCCCCCACCTTCAATCTTTCCCAGCATCAGGGTCTTTTCTAATGAGTCAGTTCTTCACATCAGGTGGCCAAAGTATTGGGGTTTCAGCTTCAGCATCAGTCCTTCCAATGAATATTCAGGACTTATTTCCTTTAGGATGGACTGGTTGGATCTCCTTGCAGTCCAAGGGACTGTCTCAAGAGTCTTCTCCAATACCGCAGTTCAAAAGCATCAATTCCTCAGCATTCTTTATAGTCCAGCTCTCACATCCATACATAACTACTGGAAAAACCATAGCTTTGACTAGATGGACCTTCGTTGGTAATGTCTCTGCTTTTTAATATGCTGTCTAGGTTGGTCATAGCTTTTCTTCCAAGGAGTAAGCATCTTTTAATTTCATGGCTGCAGTCACCATCTGCAGTGATTTTGAGCCCCCAAAAATAAAGTCTCTCACTCTTTCCATTGTTTTCCCACCTATTTGCCATGAAGTGGCGGGACTGGATGCCATGATCTTAGTTTTCTGAATGCTGAAATTTTAAGACAACTTTTCACCCTCCTCTTTCACTTTCATCAAGAGGCTCTTTAGTTCTTCTTCACTTTCTTCCATAAAGTGAAAGTGAAGTCGCTCAGTTGTGTCCGACTCTTTGCAACCCTATGGACTGTAGCCTACCAGGCTCCTTTGTCCATGGGATTTTCCAGGCAATAGTCCTGGAGTGGATTGCCATTTCTTTCTCCAGGGGATCTTCCCAACCCAGGGATTGAACCCAGGTCTCCCGCATTGTAGACAGATGTTTTACCGTCTGAGCCCCCAGGGAAGTCTATACCCTTCTTCCATGCAGGAGTGTCATCTGCATATCTGAGGTTACTGATATTTCTCCTGGCAATCTTGATTCCAGCTTGTGCTTCATCCAGCCTGGGATTTCACATGATGTACTCTGCATATAAGTTAAATAAGCAAGAGGCACCCAAAAATACATTTTAAGATAGCCAGCATGGCATCTGTGTCCATGCCATGTGCTTAGTCCCTCAGTTGTGTCTGACTCTTTGAGACCCCATGGACTGTAGCCGGCCAGGATCCTCTGTCCATGGGGCTTCTGCAGTCAAGAATACTGGAGTGGGTTCCCATGCCCTCCTCCAGGGTATCTTTCCAACCCAGGGATCAAACCTAGGTCTCCCACATTGCAGGCAGATTCTTTACCATCTGAACCACCAGGGAAGCCCAAGAATGCAAGAGTGGGTAGCCTATCCCTTCTCCAGAGGATCTTCCTGACCCAGGAATTGAACTGGGGTCTCCTTCATTACAGGCTGGTCCTTTACCACCTGAGCTACCAGGAAAACCATACTGGTTGTTAAATATTTGTCTATCGCACATGCAGTTTGATCATTTAAAAGGTAAGTTGTAGATACAAAGTTCATCAGTGTTTTTGGCTCCAAAGCAAAAAACAATCTGGAATCTATAATATAGAACTCATGACAGCACTGACCTCAAGTTTACCTCTGTTATTGACTTAAACACTTTGGTACACAAGTACTTGAGATCTTATTTTTTTGATAGACTGTTATCTGCTTCATGCTAAATCCAACACTATGTTTAATTTCAGGTTTTGTCTGACATCTATTCCAGTTACTGATATAAAACAAAATCCACTCCTGACTTTTTTCATTCTACATGTTGCTCAGGAAAATTTTTGGAAATAGGCTGATTAACTAGCTTAATTGGGAACAAATACATTTTTTATCAGCTCTTTTTAAATATATAGACATGCAGGAATACAAAAACATTACATCAACTAGGAAAGCAAAAAGAAAGTTAAATTGGAAAAAAAATTTATGCAGTGTTATGTCCTAATAGTTCAGAGTAATTCATTTCTATTTACTTAGGTTTATGAAAAAGACCCTGATGCTGGGAAAGATTAAAGGTAATAGGAGAAGGGGGTGGCAGAGGATGAGATGGTTAGATAGCATCACTGATCCAGTGGACATGAATTTGAGCAAACTCCAACAAACAGTGGAGGACAGAGGAGTCTGTCATGGCTATAGTCCATGGGGTTGCAAAGAGTCAGATGCAACTGAGCAAAATGTACAACATGGATAAAGCTATGGGGGATGAGAGTAACAGAGTAAAACAGAATGAACTAAGGATTTATTAGCAACCTACTTTAAGCAGATTTTGTGCTTCTCTCAATCTACATGCTCTGTAAGACAAAACAATTGTTCCCCTGCTTTCACCTGGAGTCTGAGAGCGTGGCACATAGTAGATGCCCAGTAAATATTTCAGACTAATATTTTTGTTGCTCATCTGACACCCTATAATTGCAGCCAACTTCTTTCTCTCTTTCTTTTTTGAAGAACTTGTTATCCCCTTCCCTCCCTTGTCAGGCCCCTCTTCTTTCTTCCCTTTATCTTCCTTTAGGAAGAGATTTCTTCCCCCCACCCTTCCCTTCTCCCTTCAAAGTATGTCACAGGAAGAAGTTTAGGAGATACTCAGAGAATTTCAGTAAAAGACAATAGAACCTTTACACATGCCCACATTTGCTATTCCACTTCTCATGTTTTACATTTTTAGTCAGAAAGCCCTGAATTGACCCGACTTAAATATTTATTGCAGAAGGAAATGGCAACCCAGTCCAGTACTCTTGCCTGGAAAATCCCATGGACGGAGAACCCTGGTAGGCTACCTCATGAGGTCGCAAAGAGTCAGACATGACTGTGTGATTTCACTTACTAAATATTTATTAATGTCTAAGGGTGGGGGATTAATGTCTGTTGTTCTGTTGTAGGTCTCACAAAATTAAGAAAAATAATCCACAACCGAAAAACATTCCCATCCAGCCCTTGTCTGATTGTGCATTACTTGTAAGAGAAACTGACCAATCCCAGTTCCAGAGGCAGTCTGCATGGATAATCTGAGGTCAATCTTAAGACTGTAAGATTTCCTTTCCATTTCCAAAGAACTAAGAAAATTGCTTTCCTCTCAAGAGGTGGGTCTGCCTACAAGGTAAAAGCAGCAGAAACAAGCTTTAATGCAGCCTCCTGTCCTTCCTGCGGGGACGACCGGAGGGGCTCCCCAGCCACGCAGGTTTACTCCATTCTAGTCAGGCTGGGTGTGCTCAACGAGGGAAGGGGTGGAGTTCATCAGGCAGCCGGAGCATCTCCAAGGAAACCAGGTTCCTCCAGGTGCACAGGAACATGTGTGAGTCTGTTAATCCCTGACCACTTGGCTCAGGCTGTCCTGAGGCATGGCCATGGGTTAACTCTATCATCAGCGGGGCCACGCACAGTCCTGATCCTTAGGAAGAGAGAACGGATGTTCAGGAGCTGGTTGCCTGGGCAGCCAGTCATTGTTTAACAAGTTATCACAGATGTCAATTTTACTGTTAAATTTCAAATATAATATTGATGCTGAAATTCAAACTGGGAAAAAAAAAAGTCAAGCTCCATCTGGCAGCAGAGAGCCTGATGAAGACATGGGAGAGATGCTGCTCCTGCTGCTGCTAAGTCGCTTCAGTCGTGTCTGACTCTGTGCGACCCCAGAGACAGCAGCCCACCAGGCTCCCCCATCCCTGGGATTCTCCAGGCAAGAACACTGGAGTGGGTTGCCATTTCCTTCTCCAATGCATGAAACTGAAAAGTGAAAGTGAAGCCACTCAGTCGTGTCTGACTCTTTGCGACTCCATGGACTGCAGCCTACCAGACTCTTCCGTCCTAACAGAGATAAATCACAGCTTTCAGAGCTCTCAGATGAGAGGGTATGCTCATTTCACATCATCCTGCCGCCCATACCTCATCCCTACCCACTCCCACTCCTGCTGGGGGTTCCAGTACTTCCAATTCTAGTTGTTGTTTAGCTGCCTATGTGATCCTGAATAAGTTGTTTCCTTGAATCTCAGTCTCTTCATCTGTGGATGGGAATAGCAATATCTGGCCCACAGATATGAAATAAGCGATGTAAGCGGAGGACCCAGCAGAGGCTCTAGCAAATTCTAACTAAATCCAAAATCTCACTTTAAAGGATAAAGTCTTAGAAGACTAGAACTCCCAAATTAGAAGCCTCATTCTATTTTCCACATAAAGAAACCTGTCTCTCAGTTCCCCTGACACTTTATCAACACGTTATGAAATAAATGATTTAATAATTTATTAAATGAATGATTTGAACATGCATAGCATTAGTCTTACTTATAAGTTCTTTTTTTCAGAGAATTAGGAGGCAAAAAATGTTGCAACACTGTATAATGTTAAACCATACATCTAGTTTTAACATCCTATGTTGACACAGATATTAATTGTATAAATAATCATTTAGTCTGCATTTCTGATTAAATACGTCAACTAACTTTTTGGCCATTTAGAAATATTATTACCAGTATTTTAAGAGATTACATCATCCAATAAGAAGTATTCACTGCTTCAGTTTTAAAGAGTGATATAATACCACAGTCCTGTATGCTACCAAACAGGTAATAGTGTTGCCTTATAAAGGGAAAGAATTTTAGCCAAAGATTAATAATCTTTCTTACTTGACTTAGAAAGCCAAAGTTGAACCTGTGTGACAACTGCTGGAGAAAATGTAATAACTGAAGCATAAGGAAACTGTTTTAAATTTTTATATAGTTTTAAAAATTAATTACCACTCTTTAACCTTCTCTATCCCACAAACACTCAGTTTTACTCTATGCCCTTAGCTTAATTTAAATTATGGGTGTAATACATTAACATAACCAGGGCTTTTCTGGTGGCCCAGACAGTAAAGAATCTGCCTGCAATACAAAAGACCTGAGTTCGATCCCTGGGTTGGGAAGATCTGGAGAAGGGAATGGCTACTCACTCCAGTATTCTTGCCTGGAGAATTCCATGCCAGAGGATCCTGGCAGGCTACAGTCCATGGGGTTGCAAGGAGTTGGAAATAACTAACATTAACTAACACAGATCCATTCGCCTTAACTTTGCACTAACTTAAATAGCACTAAGATGCTATTGTATTTTTATGAGAACCAAATTGTGAACAAGAATGTTAAAGCACTTAAACGTACCGTGTTGTGACACTTTTGAAATGGTTGATCCTTTCCCTCTTTGAGAATTGTACTTGATAATGGAGCCTCCTTGTGGGGAGTTAATAGTATTTCAGTCATTCAAATCACAGGTAAAATGTTGTCTTAATTCTTTCCTCATTCACAGTGGGAGCATCTATAGTAGTGCTTGCAAGAATATAAGTATTTCTGGGGAAGCCCTGACATGCGGAGGTCAGCAGGCACTGAACAACTAACAGGGAATGGCGACCTCTGCTCTCTCTCTTTTGGCTTGTCTATAGTCCTTGAGGCTAAAGGTAAAGCAGAGTTAACAAAGGTTAACAGCAATTTTTTTTTTATTTTAAAGTTAAACTGACTGTTAGATTCTTTGGCAAGAAAACAAGGTGATTGACAACTGTTGATTTTAAACTGGACCACTTAGTGGGAACCCTGCCAATGCAGGAAACATGAGACATGGGTTCAGCCCCTGGGGTGGGAAGATCCCTTGAAGGAGGGCATGGCAACCCACTCCAGTATTCTTGCCTGGAGGATCCCATGGACACAGGAGCCTAGAGGGCTACAAGTCCATAGGGTCGCAAAGAGTCGGACACAACTGAAGCGACTTAGCAAACACAAACGCTTTGAGGGAGAGGTTCGAGCCATCCAGATCAGCCAGCTCAACTTCGTTAACAAACATGATTAACAACTGTTAGATTCTGGTGGCTTATGCTTTCTTTACCAGTATATAGGGAGATTTAGCTGAAGGAGGAGTATTCAGGGACAAGAGTGTTATGATATAGAATTATCCTCTACTCCTTCACTCATGTGGAGAGGATAAACAGATAAGGATATAAAAAATTATCTGAATCCAAGAGAGTAAATGCTAATATAACAGTATGATTAAAAGGTAAGACCGACATACACTTTAAAAAAAAAACTGAGAAAATTCAGTTGAACTACTCAGACACGCAACTTAGAATTCCTCCTATGGTGTTATATTTTCAGGAGCCCAGGCCAGTAGCCCAGACCTCACTCAGAGGTACCAGGGCAGAAAAGAAAGTACCTTCAGCTGACAGTCCCCAACACCCAAAGGTCCACTGCAGTGAAAAACAGGTGGAATAACTGGAATTAGCAAGCCAGAGTAGAGAGAAAAAGGATGTGATGTAGGGAGACAGAAGTCAGCACAGGGATTCGTCCATAGATCTTTGTTATAGAACTGGGGTGTAAATATGTAGAAAAAAATTGCCACGAGCCCTAGGAGAGGGTGACTATGGTAAAACTGGAGATGAATGAATGCAGACATTTGAAATCACACTAGACTGGATGGTGTTGGAGCTATAGGCAAACCAGAGATGGAGAGATTTCATGGAGCATATCGGGCATTCATTTAAGACAACAGGGAGACTATAACTTGTCAATGAAAATCAGGTCCCCAAATAAGAGTCATATCCTAGGACTAAGGCCACAATTAAAGAAGACTAGCTCAAACAGTAAAAACCAAGTCTGAAAGGACCTAAAGGACCACTGATAATTTAAGTAAAATGTCCTTCAAGCAAAACAAAGTTTTCTTCGTTTACAATGTACTATCTCAATGTCAGACATATAATTTAAGATAACCAGACAGGGGAAAAAAAAAAGAGAGAGAGAGAGAGAGAGAGAAATACCAACCATAATTCAGGACAAATTAAACCAAACTACACAGACTTTTGTATAGCCTAGCTGTTTGAAACAGCAGATAAGAACTTTAAAAAGCACCTGTTATAAATATGATTCAGGACTTAAAAGGTGGACATAGTGAATGAACATGTGGAGACTCTAAGAACTAAAAATTCTATTTATTGCTACAATTTATTGTTTCTATTGTTTCTATGGAGTCCTCTAGTATGTATTCTTTGATATCAGATTTTTTCTTTTGGCAAAATGTCAAGCATTCATCTATGTTATTGTGTGACAAGTAGTTTACGAAAAGTAAGCAGCGAAGTAGTTACATGCTTACAGCCAAATGCAGAATCAGGGACTACCATAGTTACAGGTGTAGACAGATACACTAGTGTTTTCTTCACAACTCATTACCTCAAGAAGTATAGCAAATTGTGATGAAACTTTTAAAAATGGTGAATACTGCTCGATAAAAATCTAAAAAACATACACTTTTATATATAAAATAGTTGTAGTTAAACTTTAGAATACGTGAAACCATGTTTAAAAACTATTTCTATGAAGATTGGATTAAAGTCATAAAATTACACAATGATTCATAGATCTGTCAGCTATTTCAATGTTTGATGGAATATTTGATAATTATGTGAGATGTGGGATAAATCTTCCCGAGGCAGTATTCTTATGTTTGCCGGACAGTTAGCATTCCTGGACACTGCTCAATAAGTGCTAGTGACATTGTGACACCCAAAATCCCCCACCCAATTTCCAAAATGCCCCCTTAGAAATGGGTAATATTCCTAATAATAATAGCAATTCTATCTTTTCACCATAGTCTTAAAACCATCAGATTAACATGCTTCTTTAAAATTTTGAAAAGATCAAGGTAAAAGGCGAACCATAAATGAGGAGAAAATATTTGCAAAAGACACGATTAAGGACTATTATCCAAAATACACAAAGGATTTAAAAGTCAATAACAAAAATGGATAACTCACTTTTTAAAAACTGGACCAAAGATCTGAACAAAGAAGATATCCAGATGGCAAATTAGCACATGAGAAGACACTATACATCACTGGTCATCAGGGAAAAGCAAGCTAAAACAATGAGGTAAGCACATACCTGTGAGAAGGATCAGAACCCCAAACACTGACACCACCACTGGCGAGGCTGCGGAGCAACAGGAACGCTCATCCATTGCTGATGGGGATGCAAAATGATAGAGCCTTTTTGGAACAGAGTTTGACAGATTCTTACTAAACATACTCTCATCATACAATTCGGAATTCATGCTCCTTAGTATTTACCCTAATAAGTTGGAAAATATATGTACATAAAAAATTGCTTAGGGATGATTCGAGCAGCTTTATTCATTAGGGTGGGATCACTCACCTAGAGCCAGACATCCTGGAATTCGAAGTCAAGTGGGCCTTAGGAAATATCGCTATGAACAAAGCTAGAGGAGGTGATGGAATTCCAGTTGAGCTATTTCAAATCCTAAAAGATGATGCTGTTAAAGTGCTACACTCAATATGTTGGCAAATTTGGAAAATTCTGCAGTGGCCACAGGACAAGATAATGTCAGTTTTTATTCCAATCACAAAGAAAAGCAACGCCAAAGAATGTTCAAACTACCACACAATTGCACTCATCTCACATGCTAGCAAAGTAATGCTCAAAATTCTCCAAGCCAGGCTTCAACAGTATGTGAACCATGAACTTCCAAATGTTCAAGCTGAATTTAGAAAAGGCAGAGGAACCAGAGATCAAATTGCCAATCTGCTGGATCATAGAAAAAGCAAGAGAATTCCAGAAAAAAAAAAATCTACTTCTGCCTTATTGACTATGCCAAAGCCTGTGACTGTGTGGATCACAACAAACAGTGGAAAATTCTTAAAGAGATTGGACTACCAGACCACCTTACCTGCCTCCTGAGAAATCTGTATGTAGGTCAAGAAGCAATAGTTAGAACTGGACATGGAACAGACTGGTTCCAAACTGGGAAGGGAATACATCAAGGCTGTACATTGTCACCCTGCTTATTTAACTTACATGCAGAGTACATTATGCAAAATGCCAGGCTGGATGAAGCACAATCTGGAATAAAGATTGCTGGGAGAAATATCAATAATCTCAGATATGCAGATGACACCACCCTTATGGCAGAAAGTGAAGAACTAAAGAGCCTCTTGATGAAAGTGAAAGAGGAGAGTGAAAAAGTTGGTTTAAAGCTCAACATTCAGAAAATGAAGATCATGGCATCCGGTCCCACCACTTCATGGCAAATAGATGGGGAAACAGTGGAAACAGTGGCAGACTTTATTTTGGGGTGCTCCAAAATCACT
>SJXQ01004148.1:25384-40736 GCA_006408695.1 Aepyceros melampus | reverse complement strand
TGGTGATGGACAGGGAGGCCTACCATGCTGCTGTCCATGGGGCTACAAAGAGCCGGACATGACTGAGTGACTGAATTAAAGTGTTCGCAACAGCCAAGATACGGAAATAATCTAAGTGTCCATTGATGAATGAATGGACAAAGACAACACATATAGTAGGAAATATACTTAGTAATATTCCATCCTGTCTATGTACTTAGACTCTCAGTTGGTTCTGACTCTGCCACCCTATGGACTCTAGCCTGCCAGGCTCGTCTGTCCCTGGGATTTCCCAGTTCAGAATACCGGAGCGGGCTGTCATTTCCTCCTCCAGGGGATCTTTCCAACCCAGGGATCAAACCTGCATCTGTTGCATTAGCAGATGGATTCTTTACCACTGAGCCACCTGGGAAGCCCAGGAAATAGTTCTAACCAGGGCATCAGGAATCATATTCATCTCTACCCCTGGCACTGGGAAGAAGAGAAACCTCATTGGACCTCATTGGGAACAATAGCAATCTGCTCCCCTCTATTATCCAGGGAGATTTAAAGCTAATGAAACCACAGGCAAAAAAATCTCTGGTCATGAGGGAAGTCCTGTTAACTTGGAACATTGTTCAAGACATAAATCTCTAAATCACGAGTCCTTCAGCTGTCAGTAATCACAAAGGAGTCAATACAGGATTTGAAAGTCAGCAAAAAATGTAAAAGGGGAAAGTAAAAGGTAACTGTGATAGACAGATACCAAATAGAAGAAATTCACGTTGCCAACGAGAATTAAAAACTGTGTCTAGTCATTTTTTGAGCATTTAAAATACACATTTAATGAAACAATTAAAGCAAGATCGAAAGCATAATTATAATAACTCAGGAAAGAAAGGCACAAGAAGATAAAGGGTGCGCTGAAATTTCTCATGCAATGAGTGAAAGGGAATACAATTGACCCTTGAACAACTCAGGAGGGGTGGCAGTTGGGGGGACTGTGGTTAGGGGTGCAGATCTGGGTAGTTGGAAATCTGCATGTAATTTACAGTTGACTCTGTGTATCCACGTGTCCTCCATGTCTGCAGCACAGATTCAACTAATTTCAGATGTTGTATTATTGTAGTATTTACTAAAGAAATAAAAACAGCATATAAATGAACTCACACGGTTCAAATCCCTGTTGTTCAAGGTCAAACGCATATCCCACTCTTCTGTCGGTCAGTCTAAACGAGACTTTCCTCTGAGGGCTGCGGGGTCGCTGTTTTGGGTACAGCAGGTGCGGGTCACAGGGGGCTNCAGGGGATCTTCCCCACCCAGGGAGGCACGGAACCCACGTCTCTTGTGTCTCCTGCATTGGCAGGCAGAGTCTTCCCAGATGAGCCACCAGAGAAGCCCCGACCCCCTCCCAATCAACTTGACATCAATTTTAAAAAGAAAGAAAAAGCTAGCACTGTGGGCTGCCTCCCGACTACACAACTCACCCTGTGGCCAAATGGGGTTACAGACCTGAGGCTGGAGGGCTGAGAGGTGCTAAGGATCTAAACAGGAAGCTGGGAGAGCAAGCACATAAGTGTTTCTGGCAAACAAAAGGAGAAGCAGGTACTGCAGTGCAGTGACATAGCAAAGTAGTTAGGTGGAACTACCCAACACTTTGCATGGGACTGAGATTTTGGAAGGGAAGGGGAGTTTGGGGCAATGCTTCAACCTAAGGACTGTCTGCCACCTGAACTGTTACCAGATTAGGGGAGGAGAGATTGCCTATAAACGGGAAGCCACTTCGGGAAACCCCTAGTCCCCAAACTTTAAGAACCCATCTTCCTCTTAGAACTCCCTCCAGATACACTGCCTTTAACCCTCCATCCACTCCATTCTCCGAGGCGAACATGGCCACAAACTCTGAGCACCCTACCCCTTCCACTCAATATCCTGCACCCAAAACAGGGTTCCAGAGCACCCAGGAAGTCCCTTAGGAGGCGGAGGTGGGGGGACGGGACGGGAGGTCAGGGGAAGAGCTTGCGTTTCCGTCCCTGCTGGTTCAAGCCGGCTCTGCTCTCTCTAGACCCGTGACTTTGGTCTGGTCACTGGCCGGTTCACCTGTCAAGCAGGGGCAAGAGCGTCGGCGAGGCTGGATGGCTGTGCAGGTGGTAGAGGCTCTCAGGTGCTCCTCCTCTCGGCCCCCGCGCTGCGTGCCAGGGTGGTCCGTCCCTCCCCGTCCCGGGGTCTCCGAGTCCCCTCCCTGGCCGCCCGTCGGGAGCGCTCACCGCCGAAACGCTTCCTGCAGGACTGCACAGGAGGGGCCGGCCTTGGAAGTGGGGCTGTGCGCGAAGGAGAAGTTTCCGGGCGAGAGGCACAGCAAGCGCGGGGTCGTCATCACAGAGAGAGGCAGGGGCCAAAGACTCAGGTCTCGCGAAGCAGAAACGCGCGGGCTCCGCGCCGCCACCGCTGCCAGCGCCACCAGCAGTGCCAGCAGCCCGGGTAGCCTCAGCCTCCCCAGCCCGCGCTGTTCCATGGCTGCTCGGCTGCTCTCCACCGGAGCCCGCCCCATAAGCACCCGCCTTGTTTCGGGACTTCCCGTCCGGGTCCGGAGGAGGGTACGTGCAGCCAGCGAGCCGGAGAGTCACCTGACTGTGCTCCGCCCGGGCTCCGCCTCCAGGCGGCTGGGCCGTCCTCGGGAGCACTGCCCCGCCTCTGCTCCGCCTCCACAGGGCTGGGGCGGCCACGCGGACCACCGCCCGGACGCGCAGCCGATTGCACCCTGGCCAACCCGGGTTCCCTCCACACCCAGACTTCCTGTTGGCAGAACGGACGCCACGGAACGCCCAACTTCCTCCAGCCCCTAACACCAGATACTTGCCCCGAAGTATCTGGTTACTTGCCCCTAAGTCTGGATTTCTCTAAAAACGGCAGTTCAACTTTAAATATTAAAGCCTGCCTTCAGAACTCCTTAGACAGAGTTTTGAACAGATGGGAGGTTAAAGATTAGGCAGAAGATACTCCGTAAGAAAATGGGCGATATTGAATCTTCCCACTTAGACATGATCTATGACTTTGTAAAGTCGGCTTATGCTTATCGTCAAAGTCTCATAGCCTACTTGAGACGGGCTTTCTTATTTCTTCTTAGGCATGTTGCTAGATATTTCATTGCTTTGCTGCTGGTGTTAATAGAATCTCTCCCTCCCCTAGCTCCCCCTTCCTCCCCAGAAATAATGAAAGAAAGAGGTAGAAGTTTAGGTCTTGGCCTGGAAATATCTTTCCACTTGCTGCTTATACCACTGACCTCACCTTACCTCAAGCAGTGTGGAAACACAGCTGCCAGTCTTCCTTGTAAAAGGTAAACTGGGGCATGTCACTTCCTCACTCACATATGCCAGTGGCTTGTTTCCCATTGTCTTTAACAGAAAATACAAGTTCCTTACCATGACCCTCATGGTGTGCCGGAATTTGTATCGCTCTACCTGACTACCAACTTTCATTACCTGGTCCCAGTGCCCTGCCCTTCTGTTACCCGAACCCACTGAGCTTTCTCTTCCCTCACAGCCTGACCTAAAGGTGTCAGGAAAGCAGAGAAGGGAATAAGAACTGATACAACCTTACTCCTGCCCTAGACTGAGCACATTTCCATCTATCAACTGGTAAAGAGGTTCTCCTTGACCAAACATTAGTCAGGCTCCCTTAAACCCTCTTCTTGACTAATATAGCCCAGTTCTAGCAAGGATCCTGAGAAGTTAATGGATTAAGAATCCCCCATAACCACCCTTGATAGGGATCACCCTGGGATCCTGCAGCAAGAATTCTATTAGGTTGGGTTGGTAAGAATCTCCCTTACTCTTGATGTCTCCTCTTCATAATTCTCCATCCATGGGCCACGGCTGCCCTTTGCTCATTGGCTATAAAACCGCAGCTGTCTTTCTTGTTTTCAGAGTTGAACCTGACCTCTCACCCCTGTTGTGATTGTCTCGACACATCTTTCAATAGCCCTGAATACACGTCGCAGAATAATTAAAGAAAAAAATTATTCACACAATATTTTTGGATCAATCAGCCCTGAGGAGTGAGGGGCAAGGGGACATTAGGCAATTTATTTCTAGCTCCGGCTCTTTTTTTTTGGCATCGACATGTGGAAGTTTAGAGTCTTAATCACTGACCACCAGAGAAATCCCTCTAGCTCAAGTTTATGGATAGATAACTTATCAGTCTACTGCTTTATTGACTATGCCAAAGCCTTTGACTGTGTGGATCACAATAAACTGTGGGAAATTCTGAAAGAGCTGGGCATACCAGACCACCTGACCTGCCTCTTGAGAAACCTATATGCAGGTCAGGAAGCAACAGTTAGAACTGGACATGGAACAACAGACTGGTTCCAAATAGGAAAAGGAGTACGTCCTGCTTATTTAACTTATATACAGAGTACATCATGAGAAACGCTGGGCTGGAAGAAGCACAAGCTGGAATCAAGATTGCCAGGAGAAATAGCAATAACCTCAGATAGGCAGATGACACCACCCTTATGGCAGAAAGTGAAGAGGAACTAAAGAGCCTCTTGATGAAAGTGAGAGAGGAGAGTGAAAAAGTTGGCTTAAAGCTCAACATTCAGAAAACGAAGATCATGGCATCTGGTCCTATCACTTCATGAAAAATAGATGGGGAAACAGTGGAAACAGTGTCAGACTTTATTTTGGGGGGCTCCAAAATCACTGCAGATGGTGACTGCATCCATGAAATTAAAAGACGCTTACTCCTTGGAAGAAAAGTTATGACCAACCTAGACAGCATATTCAAAAGCAGAGAATGAAAAATAGATGGGGAAACAGTGGAAACAGTGTCAGACTTTATTTTGGGGGGCTCCAAAATCACTGCAGATGGTGACTGCATCCATGAAATTAAAAGACGCTTACTCCTTGGAAGAAAAGTTATGACCAACCTAGACAGCATATTCAAAAGCAGAGACATTACTTTGCCAAAAAAGGTCCGTCAGTCAAAGCTATGGTTTTTCCAGTGGTCATGTATGGATGTGAGAGTTGGACTGTGAAGAAAGCTGAGCGCCGAAAAACTGATGCTTTTGAACTGTGGTGTTGGAGAAGACTCTTGAGAGTCCCTTGGACTGCAAGGAGATCCAACCAGTCCATTCTGAAGATCATTTCTGGGTGTTCATTGGAAGGACTGATGTTGAAGCTGAAACTCCAATCCTTTGGCCACTTGATGTTGGAAACGATTGAGGGCAGAAGGAGAAGGGGACGACAAAGGATGAGATGTTTGGATGGCATCACCGACTCAATGGACATGACTTTGGGTGGACTCCGGGAGTTGGTGATAGATAGGGAGGCCTGGCGTGCTTTGATTCATGGGGTGGCAAAGAGTCGGACACGACTGAGCAACTGAACTGAACTGAACTGAACCACCCGGGGTTATCTGGTGTTAGGGGCGGGAGGAAGTTGGGCGTGCGTTCGGCACTTTCACTGAGGTGAGCTGCTGCAAGAACCAGCGCTACCAGCGGGAAGTCTGGGCAGGGAAGAAACCCGGGTTGGGTTGGGAGCGGACGGCTGCGCGGCCAGGCGCTGGTCCCCATGGCTGCCCCAGCCCTCTGGAGGCGGAGCACAGTCAGCTGACTCTCGGACTCGCTTGCTCCACGCGCCGCCCCTCGGACTCCGGCGGGATCTGGAGCCGAGGCCGCGGCTGGAGCTTACAGGGGGGCCGGGTAGAGAACAGCTGCATCCATGGAGCAACGCGGGTTGGGGAGGCTGAGGCTGCCCGGGCTGCTGGCGCTGCTATCGCTGCTGGCGGCGCTGGGGGTGCTGGTAGTGCAGGCGGCGCTAGGGAGGCAAAGGGCGCAGACACCGCGCATCTCTGCATCGCAGAACCTGAATCTTTGGCCCCTGCCTCTCTCTGTGATGACGACCCCGCGCTTGCTGTACCTCTCGCCCGGAAACAACTTCTTTGGGCACAGCCCCACTTCCAAGGCCGGCCCCTCCTGTGCAATCCTGCAGGAAGCGTTTCAAGGAACTTGTATTTTCTGTTAAAGACAATGGGAAACAAGCCACTGGCATATGTGAGTGAGGAAGTGACATGCCCCAGTTTACCTTTTACAAGGAAGACTGGCAGCTGTGTTTCCACACTGCTTGAGGTAAGGTGAGGTCAGTGGTATAAGCAGCAAGTGGAAAGATATTTCCAGGCCAAGACCTAAACTTCTACCTCTTTCTTTCATTATTTCTGGGGAGGAAGGGGGAGCTAGGGGAGGGAGAGATTCTATTAACACCAGCAGCAAAGCAATGAAATATCTAGCAACATGCCTAAGAAGAAATAAGAAAGCCCGTCTCAAGTAGGCTATGAGACTTTGACGATAAGCATAAGCCGACTTTACAAAGTCATAGATCATGTCTAAGTGGGAAGATTCAATATCGCCCATTTTCTTACGGAGTATCTTCTGCCTAATCTTTAACCTCCCATCTGTTCAAAACTCTGTCTAAGGAGTTCTGAAGGCAGGCTTTAATATTTAAAGTTGAACTGCCGTTTTTAGAGAAATCCAGACTTAGGGGCAAGTAACCAGATACTTCGGGGCAAGTATCTGGTGTTAGGCGCTGGAGGAAGTTGGGCGTTCCGTGGCGTCCGTTCTGCCAACAGGAAGTCTGGGTGTGGAGGGAACCCGGGTTGGCCAGGGTGCAATCGGCTGCTGCGTCCGGGCGGTGGTCGCGTGGCCGCCCCAGCCCTGTGGAGGCGGAGCAGAGGCGGGGCAGTGCTCCCGAGGACGGCCCAGCCGCCTGGAGGCGGAGCCCGGGCGGAGCACAGTCAGGTGACTCTCCGGCTCGCTGGCTGCACGTACCCTCCTCCGGACCCGGACGGGAAGTCCCGAAACAAGGCGGGTGCTTATGGGGCGGGCTCCGGTGGAGAGCAGCCGAGCAGCCATGGAACAGCGCGGGCTGGGGAGGCTGAGGCTACCCGGGCTGCTGGCACTGCTGGTGGCGCTGGCAGCGGTGGCGGCGCGGAGCCCGCGCGTTTCTGCTTCGCGAGACCTGAGTCTTTGGCCCCTGCCTCTCTCTGTGATGACGACCCCGCGCTTGCTGTGCCTCTCGCCCGGAAACTTCTCCTTCGCGCACAGCCCCACTTCCAAGGCCGGCCCCTCCTGTGCAGTCCTGCAGGAAGCGTTTCGGCGGTGAGCGCTCCCGACGGGCGGCCAGGGAGGGGACTCGGAGACCCCGGGACGGGGAGGGACGGACCACCCTGGCACGCAGCGCGGGGGCCGAGAGGAGGAGCACCTGAGAGCCTCTACCACCTGCACAGCCATCCAGCCTCGCCGACGCTCTTGCCCCTGCTTGACAGGTGAACCGGCCAGTGACCAGACCAAAGTCACGGGTCTAGAGAGAGCAGAGCCGGCTTGAACCAGCAGGGACGGAAACGCAAGCTCTTCCCCTGACCTCCCGTCCCGTCCCCCCACCTCCGCCTCCTAAGGGACTTCCTGGGTGCTCTGGAACCCTGTTTTGGGTGCAGGATATTGAGTGGAAGGGGTAGGGTGCTCAGAGTTTGTGGCCATGTTCGCCTCGGAGAATGGAGTGGATGGAGGGTTAAAGGCAGTGTATCTGGAGGGAGTTCTAAGAGGAAGATGGGTTCTTAAAGTTTGGGGACTAGGGGTTACCCGAAGTGGCTTCCCGTTTATAGGCAATCTCTCCTCCCCTAATCTGGTAACAGTTCAGGTGGCAGACAGTCCTTAGGTTGAGCATTGCCCCAAACTCCCCTTCCCTTCCAAAATCTCGGTCCCATGCAAAGTGTTGGGTAGTTCCACCTAACTACTTTGCTATGTCACTGCACTGCAGTACCTGCTTCTCCTTTTGTTTGCCAGAAACACTTATGTGCTTGCTCTCCCAGCTTCCTGTTTAGATCCTTAGCACCTCTCAGCCCTCCAGCCTCAGGTCTGTAACCCCATTTGGCCACAGGGTGAGTTGTGTAGTCGGGAAGCAGCCCACAGTGCTAGCTTTTTCTTTCTTTTTAAAATTGATGTCAAGTTGATTGGGAGGGGGTCGGGGCTTCTCTGGTGGCTCATCTGGGAAGACTCTGCCTGCCAATGCAGGAGACACAAGAGACGTGGGTTCCGTGCCTCCCTGGGTGGGGAAGATCCCCTGGGGGAGGAAATGACAACCACTCCCGCATTCTTGCCTGGAAAATCCCCATGGACAGAGGAGCCTGGCGGGCTGCAGTCCGTGGGGTCACAAAGGGTGGGACTCGACTTCCTGACTGAGCAGCAGTAAGAGCTGGTTTGTGGTGGTGTGCCACAGCGCTGGCTTTGCTAACCACACCGCGTGCAAGGCGGACAGCCCTTGGGCAGGTGTCTCAAGAAGCCTGAGTCTTCGACGTGTCCTAAAGGTGCCCTGAAGGAGTGTGGTTTGGTGCTCACTGTACAGGTCCTTCCCTCCCTCAGATTTTGGTCGTTGTTCCCTGGGGTCATTAGAGCTTAATGGTGCTTGCAGGACACCAAGCAGCTGGGAGGTAAATGCAGGACTAGTCAAATTAGCACCTGCTGACCCCAGCTCGGCCTCAGACTCAGGCTTAGGCCACAGAGACTTATGAAGTCGATGGCAGAGATGGCTCCTTCTCCTTCCGTTGTGCACCACTAAATAAGAAGAGGGACAATGTTAGCCTCATTTTATTTCTTTTTTTTTGTTGTTACCCTCATTTTAGATGCATACTCTAATGAGTCTTTGGTGCTGAATCTGCCATCAGGTCAGAATGGCTAGAGTCTGAGTGAAGAAGTAATATCAAGGTGGTTGATTACCGGCCTTGGGATATTGAGAAGGAAAAAGTACCTGAAGGCCATTTAATGGAAGATCTTGACTTGGGAATCTTTTAAAAATAAACACACCTCATTTGCTCTGGGACTCCAGTTCGTACAACTGGATTTTCCTTCTGTGCCATACTGCTAGTAAAACAAGGACACAGTGATAAGCTGAATGATATGAGTATGGCAAGAAAGCGTGGCTGATGTAAGGCAACCATGGTTAGATAACCAGAACTTGAATAAGCTGTTCAGTTCAGTCGCTCAGTCGTGTCCGACTCTTCGCGACCCCACGAATCGCAGCACACCAGGCCTCCCTGTCCATCACTAACTCCCGGAGTTCACTCAGACTCACGCCCATCGAGTCAGTAATGCCATCCAGCCATCTCATCGTCGGTCGTCCCCTTCTCCTCCTGCCCCCAATCCCTCCCAGCATCAGAGTCTTTTCCAATGAGTCAACTCTTCGCATGAGGTGGCCAGAGTACTGGAGCTTCAGCTTTCGCATCATTCCTCCCAAAGAAATCTCAGGGCTGATCTCCTTCAGAATGGACTGAATGGATCTCCTTGCAGTCCAAGGAACTCTCAAGAGTCTTCTCCAACACCACAGTTCAAAAGCATCAATTCTTCGGCGCTCAGCCTTCTTCACAGTCCAACTCTCACATCCATACATGACCACAGGAAAAACCGTAGCCTTGACTAGACGGACCTTAGTCAGCAAAGTGATGTCTCTGCTTTTGAATATACTATCTAGGTTGGTCATAACTTTTCTTCCAAGGAATAAGCGTCTTTTAATTTCATGGCTGTGATCACCATCTGCAGTGATTTTGGAGCCCAAAAAATAAACTCTGACACTGTTTCCACTGTTTTCCCATCTAAGCTGTGAGATGGTTTGAAAAACAAGGCTGGCATCCTAAAGGAGTGCAGGTAGTTATCTGAGGACTTTGCCTGACTAATTTCTGTCCTGTGTGGCAAGCAGCTATTAATTATACCCTGCATGTTAGGAAGCAGGTTATAAAACATTAGCCCTTACGGCTGAGACTTGAAAGCACTCAGGAGAGTGTTTTAGGAACCGAGGAGGGGCCTTTACTGCTTCAGAGAAAAGGCATGATGGAGTTGAAAAGGTTTAGAGATGATGGGGTGTTCTAGAATGTGTAGGCCGTGGAGAACAGGTAAAACCGAGGCCCCAGTGTATTCAGATCCTCATGGCTCCTGTCTCCTGAAGAACCCACTTGTATCAGCCTCTGCTTTGAAACAGTATGCATTTTGCAGGCAGAGTTCTGTCTGTCTGGTACGTGGCTGCTTCCTTAGCTTTTAGAACAAGATCACGTGCCAGTTTTTTCTTTTTACCCTTTTCCCTCCTTGGTTAACTGAAACTTTAGTTTCAGATCCTGACAAGCTAAAATGGGCTTCCCTGGTGGGTGAGATGGTAAGGAATCTGCCTGCAATGCAGGAGACCCATGTTCAGTCCCTGGGTCAGGAAGGTCCCCTGGCAAAGGGAGAGGCTACCCACTCAAGTATCCTTGCCTGGAGAATTCCATGGACAGAGGAGCCAGGCAAGCTACAGGCCATGGGGTCGCAAAGAGGTAGAGACGACAGAGCTATTGACTGTTCACAGGCACCTTGGATGCCATTGAGTCTAATCCCTTAGAGTTTTCTGTTCAGTTCAGTCGCTCAGTTGTGTCCTACTCTTTTGACCCCATGGACTGCAGCATGCCAGGCCTCCCTGTCCATCACAAACTTCCAGGGTTTACTCAAAGTCCATTGAATATGTGATCCCATCCAACTATCTCATCCTCTGTCATCCCCTTTTCCTCTTGCCTTCAATTTTACCAGCATCAGGGTCTTTTCAAATGAGTCAGTTCTTTTCCTCAGGTGGCCAAAGTATTGAAGTTTCAGCTTCAGCATCAGTCCCTCCAATGAATATTCAGGACTGATCGCCTTCAGAATGGACTGGTTGGATCTCCTTGCAGTCCAAGGGACTCTCAAGAGTCTTCTCCAACACCACAGTTCAAAAGCATCAGTCCTTCAGCGCTCAGCTTTCTTTATAGTCCAACTCTCATATCCATACGTGACTACTGGGAAAACCATAGTAATGACTAGAGTTTTCTGTTAGAGCTTTAATATCTAGGGCCAAGATTTCTTTATTTGGGACAAGCAGCACCTGACTCAAAGCTGACATCAGTCCCTCCAATGAATATTCAGGACTGATCGCCTTCAGAATGGACTGGTTGGATCTCCTTGCAGTCCAAGGGACTCTCAAGAGTCTTCTCCAACACCACAGTTCAAAAGCATCAGTCCTTCAGCGCTCAGCTTTCTTTATAGTCCAACTCTCATATCCATACGTGACTACTGGGAAAACCATAGTAATGACTAGAGTTTTCTGTTAGAGCTTTAATATCTAGGGCCAAGATTTCTTTATTTGGGACAAGCAGCACCTGACTCAAAGCTGCCAACAGGTTTAATTTCCTTTAAAATCTTTTTTTAAATTATGGTAGTGTATATATAAGACTGCTGTGTGCTCAGTTGTGTCTGACTTGTTGTGGCCCCATGGACTGTAGCCCTTAAGCCACCTCTGCCCATATAATTTTCTAAGCAAGAATACTGGGGTGAGTTATCATTTCCTATTCCAGGGGATCTTCCCAACCCAGGGATGGAACCACCATCTCTGCGTCTCCTGCATTGACAATTGGATTTTTACCACTAGCGCAACCTGGGAAGCCCTCAGTTCAGTTCAGTTCAGTTTGGTCGCTCAGTTGTGTCCAACTCTTTGCAACTCCATGAATCGCAGCACGCCAAGCCTCCATGACAAACTCCCAGAGTTTACCCAAACTCATGTCCATCGAGATGGTAATGCCATCCAGCCATCTCATCCTCTGTCATCCCCTTTTCCTCCTGCCCCCAACACCTCCCAACATCAGGGTCTTTTCCAATGAGTCAACTCTTCGCACGAGGTGGCCAAAGTATTGGAGTTTCAGCTTGAGCCTCAGTCCTTCCAATGAACACCCAGAACTAATCTCCAGTAGAATGACTGGTTGGATCTTCTTGTAGTCCAAGGGACTCTCAAGAGTCTTCTCCAACACCACAGTTCAAAAGCATCATTTCTTCGGCGCTCAACTTTCTTCACAGTCCAAGTCTCACATCCATACATGACCACTGGAAAAACCGTAGCCTTGACTAGACAGACCTTTGTTGGCAAAGTAATGTCTCTGCTTTTGAATATGCTGTCTAGGTTGGTCATAACTTTCCCTCCCAGGAGTAAGCGTCTTTTAATTTCATTGCTGCAATCACCATCTGCAGTGATTTTGGAGCCCCCAAAATTAAAGTCAGCCACTGTTTCCACTGTTTCCCCATCTATTTCCCATGAAGTGATGGGACCAGATGCCATAATCTTAGGATTGCTGTATTAACCATTTTTAGCTATACAGTTTAGTGATTTTCATTTCCTTGTGAATCTGTCAGGATTTTTCGATAGGGACTTCCCTGGTGGTGCAGGGGCTTAGACTTCCTGGGCATTGCCAATGCAGGGGCCCAGGTTTCATCCTCAGTAAGGGAACTAGATCCCACATGCCAGAAGTAAGGCTCAGCCCGGCCAAGTAAATAAATAATGTATTTTTAAATTATAAAAAGATTTTCCTAAGCTAATGATTTTCTTCAGCACCTTTATGTTTCACCGTCTCATTGGTTAACTTCCAGACACTTCTGAGTTCATCAGAACTTTCCCATCTCTCCTTACTTCCCTGGAGAAAACACAAGACCGTCTTATATACGTAGCTTATACAGCCTTCTGGCTTCTCAGAATCTGTTGCATATCTTAGGCTTTGAAGACTATGTGATCTTTTATCTTCTAGTACCTTCAAATGTTTATTTGCTACCCTCTTCCTCCGATAGTTGGGTGCCAGCAGAATGTAAAGTTTCCAGGCCCTAGTGAGGATTCTTTGGTGTTATTAGCTGGGATACTTTGGTTGGAAGGTAGCAGGAACCCTGGCTCAGTCTGGCTTGAGCAAAGAGCAAACCTGTTACCTCACATGTTGTGGTGGTGGTTGTTCAGTGCCCAGTCGTGTCCAACTCTCCGTGACCCCACGGAGGCAGCACGCCAGACCTCTGTCCCTCAGCATCTTCCGAAGTTTGCCCAAGTTCATTTCCATTGCCTTGGGGATTCCATCCTGCCATCTCATCCTATGACACCCTCTTCTTCTGCCCTCAGTCTCTCCCAGCATCAGGGACTTTTCCAATGAGTCAGCTGTTCACATCAGATGACCAAAATAGTGGAGCTTCAGCATCAGTCCTTCCAGTGAATAGTCAGGGTTGATCTCCCTTAGGATTGGCTGGTTTGATCTCCTTGCTATCGAAGGGACTCTCAGGAGTCTTCTTCAGCACCACTGTTTGAAGGCATCAATTCTTTGGCACTCTGCCTTCTTTATAGTCCAACTCTCACAACTATACGTGACCACTGGGAAGACCACAGCCTTCACTATACAGAACTTTCTACAGAGTAATGTCTCTGCTTTTCAACACACTTGTCTAGGTTTGTCATAGCTTTCCTGCCAAGAAACAAATATCTTCTGTTCTCATGGCTACAGTCACCATCCACAATGATTTTAGAGCCCAAGAAGAGGAAATCTGTCACTGACTTCCACCTTTTCCCCCTCTATTTTCCGTGAAGTAATGAGCCAGTAGCTCATTTAATAAATAATCTACCTGCAAAGCAGGAGACCCTGATTCAATCCATGGGTCGGGAAGATTCTCTGGAGAAGAAAATGGCAACCCACTCCAATATTCTTGCCTGGAGAATCCCTTGGACAGAGGAGCCTTGCAGGCTACTGTCCATGGAGTCATAAGAGTCAGACTCAACTTAGTGTCTCAACCCCCACCTAATGGGGCCAGATGCCATGATCCTAGTTTTTTAATGTTTAGTTTTAAGCCAGCTCTTTCTCTCCCCTCCTTCACCCTCATCAGGAGGCTCTCTAGTTCCTCTTCTCTTTCTGCCATTAGAGTGGCGTCATCCCTATATCTAAGGTTCTCCCACCTGTCTTGAGTCCAGCTTGTGACTCATCCAGCCTGGCATTTCTCTGATGTGCTCAGCATACAGATTAAGCAAACAGGGTGACAGCAGACAGCCCTGTCTCCTCCTTTCTCAATCTTGAACCATTCAGCCGTTGGTGGCTCAGATGGTAAAGAATATCACACATTGGGAAGTCCAAAAGCAGGCAGGATTTCAGGGCTACTTGGCTACGTGGCTTAACAGTATCATTAGGAAATCTGGATTCTTGTCATCTCTGACCTGCTCTCTTTGGTGTGGCTGATACTTGTGTAGGTGTTACAGACAGAGAAAGTCTTCTTCTTGGTGCTCACCTCGGAGAGGAAGCTACCTCCCATGCTCCTCCCCGCCCTGCCCCATCACTAGTCAGAATGAGCTTGCACACCCAGCTTCACACACCTAGTGAAAGACAGGGAAGCCTGGTGTGCTATACTTCATGTAGCCATAGAGTCAGACCCAACATAGCGAATGAACAACAATGGTTTAAAAATTTGTTTGAATTTCTCTCACACAGGTATTATGACTATATTTTTGGTTTCTACAAGTGGCCTCTTGGCTCTGATAATGTTCCAAGGGAAATGGACTTACAGAAACTTGAAGTCTCAGTCATCATGGACCCAGAGTGTGACAGTTTTCCCAGCATCACCTCGGATGAGTCTTGTGAGTACCTGTGTCATGGGAATGGGTTGTACACAAAGCTGCTTGTTACAGACTTGAGAGCCAGAAGCTGGCTCTACTCCATGAACTATTGTGAGCTCTTAACCAGTGAGTTTATAATTATTATTTTTAAAAATAACCATTAGGGAACTTCATTGGCAGTCCATTGGTTAAGACTCTGCACTTCCACTGCAGGGAGCACAGGTTCGATCCTTGAATGGGGAATTAAGTCCCACATGCTGCACATATAGCAATAATAAATAACTAAAGAATTACTGTTAAAAGTCTGATGGCAAAACTAAAACATAATCATTGCACGAAATCTTTAAGTACAGTAAGTGAAGAGCAGGAATTAAATTATTCATAATCCCAGCACTCAAGAGTTAACCTCTGGTACAAGCGAGGGTGTGGCGCCCCCAAATGGAAGCCACGTGCACAGCACGTGGTGGAGCAAGTCTCCTCGGGGGCAGACGAGGCAGCCCGCTGCGGGCTTCTGCCAGCCTTTCCTGGGATGAAGCGAGTGCGCCTCCAGCACGGCAGAGTTCCAGCTCTGCTCCCAGGCTGGATCTGGCAGGGTGCTTGGTGCGATGCTGCTCTGCCCTGGGCGAGCCTTGCAGACTTGACTCGCTGCTAAGCTTACTTCCCAGCAAAGGCAGTCTGGGGCAGGCGAGGAGAAGGCACTGGCGGCTTGCTGGCCTCAGCTTCACTCCTGCCTTTGCGTTTTGAGCTAGACGCCAGGCCTCCTTGGGGAAGGCTTAGAGCCCAGGGTTTTCCACACTGCCAACGACTCCAGCATTGTGCGCTCTCACAAAGGGAAGGGAAGGGCACTTGGATGCGTTCTCCACTTTGCTTCGCCAAGCATCCCTGGTGGCTCAGAGGTTAAAGCGTCTGCCTCCAAGGCGGGAGACCCGGGTTCGATCCTGGGTCAG
>SJXQ01004148.1:0-24864 GCA_006408695.1 Aepyceros melampus | reverse complement strand
TCTGGGAGATATTGAAAGACAGGGAAGACTGGTGTGCTGTACTTCAAGGAGTCACAGTCAGACCCGACTTAGTGAAGGAGCAATGGTTTAAAAATTTGTTTGAATTTCTCTCACACAGATATTATGACTATATTTTTGGTTTCTACAAGTGGCCTCTTGGCTATAATAAAATTCCAAGCGAAATGGAGTTACAGAAACTTGAAGTCTCTGTCATCATGGACCCAGAGTGTGACAATTTCCCCAGCATCACTTCGGATGAGTCTTGTGAGTACCTATGTCATGGGAATGGATTGTACACAAAGCTGCTTGTTACATACTTGAGGGCCGGAAGCTGACTCTACTCCATGAAATATTGTGAGCTCTTAACCAGTGAGTTTATAATTATTATTTTTAAAAATAACCATTAGGGAACTTCACTGGCGGTCCAGTGGTTAAGACTCTGTACTTCCACTGCAGGGAGCACAGGTTTGATCCTTGGACGGGGAACTAAAGTCCCGCATGCTGCACATATAGCAATAATAAATAACTAAATAATTACTGTTAAAAATCTGATGGCAAAACTAAAACATAATCATTGCATGAAATCTTTAAGTACAGTAAGTGAAGAGCAGGAATTAAATTATTCATAATCCCAGCACTCAAGAGTTAACCTCTGGTACTTACATATTTTTTTTGCAGAGTAATGTATTTGAGTGTTTTACATAGATATAAATAAAAGCATAAGATAAAGAATGGCATGAAAAAGTGGTCTGATTCTGCACATGTGGTTTCTCTGTTTTTCCTTTTTGCACGTGCTATGCTAAGTTGCTTCCGTCGTGTCTGACTCTTTGAGACCCCTTGGACTGTAGCCTGCCAGGCTCCTCTGTCCATGGGATTTCCCAGGCAAGAACACAGGAGTGGTTTGCCATTCCTTTCTCCAGAGAATCTTCATGACCCAGGGATTGAGCCCATATCTCTCATGTCTCCTGCACTGACATGTGGGTTCTTTACCACTAGCATGACCTGAGAAGCCTCTTTTTTGCCTATAAACATGAATTTCACTAAATGTTTTTCAATGACAGCATTTTTAGTGGCTGAATAATCTTCAGCCAACGGTATGGATGTGCCAAAACATACTTGGTTTATGCCTTAATTTTGGACATCTAGATAGTTTATTTTGAAATTAACCCTGTGTTTATAGGCATGATCTTTCGTTCTTTCTTTCTTTTTGGCATAGTATGCAGGATCTTAGTTCCCTGACCATGAATTGAACCTGTGCCCCTTGCAGTGGAAGCACAGAGTCTTAACCACTGGACCTCCAGAGAAGTCCTGACATGATTTCTGTTTATAATTCAGTTGACACATAAATAATGCAGAACTGAGAGGGATGAAGTTTTCCACTTCTCATTTATATTTATGTTGTGTTATATTTATAGTCCATCTTCATTTATATTGATTGAAAATATAATCAACATTTAGCTATGTGATTTTTTTGTTTTCATAAAATATTACTCTCCGAGGCTTTTCCTAACTTGTTCTAGAAAGAATAAACAGATGGGCAGACCTTTTTCATGGCATGTACTGACTGGAGATTACATGGAATTGTTTCAAGGAATCAAAGAAGAGGGTGATTTAAGATTAGTGCAGAAAGAGCAGGCTGGTGAGTCAGGTGTCAAAATAGAAAGGAAAATGCATCTCTTAGAGCAAAGACTAAGCCCTTTGTTCTCAGGCTGCCTCACAGACAGTTAAAGTCCATCTCTTCATCCTTTTGAGTAGATTAGAGATGAGATTTCTTGATGCCTTGATAATATCCTTTTGCAAAAGAACTTCATTTCTCTTCCATTCTGTGGCTGTTCTTAGAAGAGAATCATGATGGTTTGCCCACATTAGTCATGTGAGTTGACGGTTAGCACTCAGACACTTTATGAATTAGATTTTGCACTCTGAATTGAGGAATGATCAGCAGATTACCAAGGATTCTTTGCTGCCTGCCAGTACAATGACATATTGTAAAATCCAAACAATGGGATGTGTCGAGGCTGGGGAGTTACCGTCTGCCTTGCGTTCAGCTGTGCAGACCCCATTTTTCTGAAAGGGAGACCTCTGGAGATAAGCTGACCATGCAGTATTCTGGTTAAAGGATAAACTAGTTTTAAACTTGTTGATGATGATGAGAGAAGTAACACACAAATGGAAATAACAAGATAGCAACCATTGTCCAAGGGCATGAGGAAATCTTGGAGAAGCTGACGAGTGTTAACAGCAGCATCAAGTAAGATAGAAATAGGCATCTCCTCAGAACCAGATATAGGCCAATGTCTGCCACAGAGAAGTAATTACATACATCAAGAATGTTCTCTGTGGTTTGTCTGCCACAGTGAATGTGTATAAGCAAAACGAATGTCCATCACTAGAAGAATGGCTGCATCTATCTTGTCAGTTGACGCTAGAGAATACTCTTCAACAGTTGAGAATGAGCAAGTGGAGTTAAGGGGCTTCTCTAGTGGTCCAGTGCGTAAGAATCTGCGCGCCAAGAGAGAGGCCACGCGTTTCGACCCTGGTCTGGGAAGATCCCATATGCTGAGGGGCAGCTAAGCCCCACAGCCCCAACTGCTGCGCCCGTGTGCCACGCGCCTGAAGCCTGCGTGCCTGCGAGCCTGTGCTCTGCGCAGGAGAGACGGCCACAGCGAGACCCCGTGCACTGCCGCTCGAGAGGGGACCGCGCCCGCGCCGCTGGAGACCCCCACGCGCAGCAGTGAAGACCCAGTGCCGCACCCGCCAATAAACATAGTCCTTCATAAAGAAGTGGAGAGAGAACGACAGGGAGAACTCGCCAAGATCAGTTGCGGAGTTGGACAAGGGGAGATACCTGCTAGTGTGTACAGGGGCTCCCATTTACACACCAGCATAAACACAGGGAGGTGCACGTAAGGCAGCATCTGTTTCTTGCCGCGTGGATGTAACAGTGCCCAGGGAAAGCCCTGCTGTTTCCTCTAAGCAAGCAGGAGGAGTTCAGCGGGCATCTCAAAGGGGATTTCAGTCTTACCTATAACATTTTATTATTTTAAAAAGAGGAATCCGTTGCTGTTATTTGCATGTATGCCCTTGAAAACAACAGTGTGGTGCAAAAAGTATAGAAAGGGATCACTGAAAGAAAGATGCCTTCGTTCCCCCTCAGGGAGCTTATCGGTGTTAAGACTAAGAATCTGGCTGTGAAATAAAAATTCTATAGCTTATTTGTCCATATATTTAGGAAACACAGTCTCCTCCTTATTGCTTTATATGTGTGGTTTTTGCATTGGATTGAATCAGAATCCTTTTAAATATCAGCCAGTCCTGAGTTGGAAAATAATTGGCATCAGGTATCTGCCACATGTTAATGATCTTAGATAAGTCTTTGTGCTGACTGATTCCAGGAGATCTCAGAACTGGAATGTGGCAAAAACTGACTTTTCAACCATGACCAGTGAAATGATGAGTTCTATTTAGGGAGCTTAAACTAAGGATTTAATAGAGGGGAGGAATCGTGCTTCGACTCTGATCGTAACAGCAATACCATTCTTAGCCTGGCCTTTAGCTAACTCTCGACTGTTCGTTTGATGGAGAGGCTTCCTTGTCAGAAGATTGTCACCTGGTGGTTGGCTGTTGATAGAGCTGTTTCCCTATGTGTAGCCAACTGTTAGGCAACACCCTGGGTGCTGGTGGTGCAGGGTGACGATGAAGCAGAGATACCATGTTACATCATGAACCTGCAGCCCTCGAGTGTCTTTGCTGTTGCAGAGTCTTCCCTGTCACATCCCTTTAGCTTTCAACCTCTCTGTGCTTTCTGGTGCTTTACTTTATCTGTGGATGACTCCAGGGAAAGCTCTCTTAAACCCTGAAATGACTGTTGGGGCAGCCTCTAGTTGCAGTGCGTGCGCTCAGTTGCACCTCGGCATGTGGCATCTTAGTTCCCCAACCAAAGATTGAACTCCTATGCCCTGCGTTAGAAGGCAGATTCTGGACCACCAGCAAGGTCCCAGCAAGTGAGTGTTAAGGGAGATTCAGGACAATGTTAGGGGTATTAGGTAGAGGGCAAGTAGGGGGCACAGGGAGAGAACGGCCGGAATAGAGAAAACTCTGGTCTTACAGGGAGCAAGACTGATAGCAGAGGCTTCATCAAGAAATTAGGGGCACTGAGGAGTTTGCCCTTTTGACTTAAATTCTTAGCTTAAATAAGACCCTGCTCTGTAGAGGGGTAGCGGCAGAGAACTCTCCAGTAAGGGAGGCTGAGGAATCATGGCAGTGACACCCAGGTTCCTGACTTGAGCTCCTTGGCTGGCTGGAGTCAGGAGAGGATGAGTCCAGAGCCAGCAAGTGGGAAGAGGGAAGAGTTCAGTCTGGGGCTGGTGGAGTTTAAGGAAGAACCTACAGGATTTCTAGGGCTTCCCTGGAAGCTGAGCTGGTAAAGAATCCACCTGCAGTGCAGGAGACCCTGGCTTGATTCCTGGGTCAGGAAGACCCCCTGGAGAAGGGGGTAGGCTACCCACTCCAGTATTCTTGGTCTTCCCATGTGGCTTAGGTGGTAAAGAATCCCCAAGAAATGTGGGAGACCTGGGTTCGATCCCTGGGTTGGGAAGATCCCCTGGAGACAGGAAAGGCTGCCCACTGCAGTATTCTGGCCTGGGGAATTCCATGGACTGAGAACTCCATGGGGTCTCAAAGAGTCGGACAGGACTGAGCAGCTTTCACTTTTCACAGGACTTCTAAGTGAGGATATAGAGAAGGCAGCTGGCGAAATAGGTTTGGAGCTCAGGAGAAATAATGACCCAGAAATAGCAATGATATGTTTTGGGAGATGTACTGTGTATCATTGAGAGATTAAAAGGAAACACTGTTTTTTCTTCGAGTTTATTGAGGCATAACTGACACTCAGCACCATGTAAGTCTAGGTATAGACTAATGATCTGACTCACATACATCGTGAAATGATTATCCCAGGAAATTAGTGAACGTCCATCTCATATAGATACAAAATTAAAGAAAGAAAGACATTTTTTTCTTGATGAGAGGTCTTATGATTTACTCTTTGAACAACTTTCATGTATAGCGTACAGCCCTGCTCCCTCTGTTCCTCATGTTGTACATTGCGTCCCTTGTACTTATTTATCTTATAACCAGAGGTTAGCACCTTTTGCCTGCCTTTGTCCAGTTACCACCCGCCTCTGGTAACGAAGAGTCTTATCTGTCTTTCTGTGACCTTGCTTGTTTTTGAAGTACAATTACCTTACGACACCGTGGTCATTCCCCTTACACAACGTGGTGATTCAGTATTTCTGTCCATTTTTACACATAAGCCTGACTCGTGACTCTGTCCTTCTGATGGAAAGGCTACTTGTCAGAAGACTGTCACCTGACGACTCGCTGTGGCTAGATCTGTTTTCCCTAGGTGTCACCAGCTGTCACGCGACACCCTGAGTGGTGTGGCCGTGGAGGGTGATGATGAAGCGAGAACTTTTTATTCTTTCCTGGTTTTTTGAAGTCTGATTGACATGACATTATATTCATTTCAGGTTTACAACATAATGATTGGATATTTGTATATAATGTAAAATGTTACCATCTGTCAGCATACAAGAAACATTTTTTTCTTTTTTCCAATACAGATAATTTACTTGTGAAAGGACCAGTGGCTACGCTCACTGCCAACAGAGTTTGGGGAGTATTACGAGGTAAGTTCTATGTAGTTTCATTGGTATTTTCTTCTTTTTTTAATTTTTACTTTTACTTTATTTTACTTTACATTACTGTATTGGTTTTGCCATGCATTGACATGAATCCATCTCAGGTGTACATGAGTTCCCAATAAAATAATATTGTTTTTTTCTAGTAACATTGTTATTTTCTAGTAAGGAAATAGTTTCAGTTGCCACTGGGAAATCAAGTATATTAATAGCAAAACTTTGCTTCCTTGGGCCCTTTATAGATTTGTTGGGTATTTCCAAAACAATTTCCATTAAGTACTGTATATACCACTTAAAAATCATTTATATATACCACTTAAAGAAAGATCATTTATATATACCACTTAATGAAAGATCATTGGAGCTTCTAGAAATGTTAGAAGGTTATTGCATTCATAGTGCTGCGATTCCTTGATGTTCTTCGACTGTAATATTCATAGTCATAAATGGCCCTGATCTGCTCCAGTTAGGTTTTGTTTTATCATGCGTCCCCTCTTGCCACGTTCAGTAGCAAGTGTGTCCTTTCTGCATTGATTTATTTATTAAACAACAGTATACTCATATTTTGTCCTGTACCAGTCTGTTAGTGCAGAAGCAGAAAAACAAAGAGGAAGATCATGTTCCCAATAAAACATGTCCAGCTCTCCATGTGTGGCGGTGTTTTCTGCTTGATATGCTAAGATGCTCATGACCTCAGAGCAGCATAAACGCATGTGCCATGGCATGGAGAGTCCCTGTGCACTCAGCTTGGTTCTTCTCCAGCGTCTCCTTTCAGGAGTGGCGTTGTACTTGATCTCATTGTCCGTTTTCATCTGAATCCACTGGGGAATTGGGCGATTCTCCTTCTGTTTCTTGGCCAGGAATGATTTGATCTGGGAGGCTCAAGAAGAGGTCAGGAACAGAGTCAACCACACACACCATGATGACCTGGAAAAGAAGAGAGCCCTTCCCTCATTTTAAATTCCTGTGAATTTAGAAATATAACAAGGTTTGCAGGAGCGCTGTGAAAAGATAAATATATACTCGCGAGTGATTGGAGGCAGTGAGCAGAGAAGAACATTAAAAGCTTTTCCTGTGACTTTCAGTCTGAACTTCAAAGTTCAGGCATTGGGACACTTACTTTTACTGTTGGAAAGCTGGGTTGACCTCTTTTTTTAAGAGGATAAGATTTTGTTTTACTGGCTTCCAAATTAGTATGGCTTTGAAAAAGGAGAAGAATCAAAAAAAAAAAGAAAAAGGAGAAGAATCATTTTCTTTAATGTGAGGCAGCCAAAATTATAGTAATTGAAAGGAGAGAAGACTTTGGATTTGACTCGGGTTGAGTGTTATTTAGAATAAAATAATGGTTATTAATGCTGTGTTTCATGGTCATAATAATGATGGTATGATTGTGATCTTATTCAAAATAATGACATGAAAATAGCTATAGATACTTACCGCAAATGTAGCTACAGATATTATCATCTAGATTATTTACATATAACGGGATGTGATGTTAAATTTTTACCAGTCTGGTCTGCCTGTTTTGTCTGGGGCCTGTTAGAGAAATCAGCTTTATTGATCTCTGTCCTGATCCACATAAGAACTTTTGGGAGCATTTTGTGAATCTAGTCCAGGAAGTCCTTATTTTCTGCTTACTGTCAGACTATGCAAGTAACAAATGTGCCATAAATGATATTTGAGGGTACTGCCACTTAACAGAAAATTCCAAAGTTATTCTGTGTTTTGGGGAAAGAGGGAAGCATAGCCAAAGCAACTTTGAACTTTTTATTCTTCCCTAATTTTTTTGAGGTATAATTGACATAAATTTATATTAGTTTCGGTTTTACAACATAATGATTTGCTCTTTGTATATAATGCAAATGATCAGCACAGTAAGTTCAGTTAGCATCCGTCACCACACATAGTTAGAAAAGAATTGTTTTTCTTATGATGGGAACTTCTGAGATTTACTCTCTTTAGCAACTTGCAAATAGGTAGCACACTGCTTATTAATTACAGTCACTATGCTGTGCCTCACGTCTCTAGGACTTACGTATATACGAAAGATGGTACTTTGATCCCCTTCACCCATTTTGCCCACCCCCTACCCCTGCCTCGAGTAACTGCTAATCTAGTTTTTGTATTTATGAGCTTGGTTTCTGTTTTTTCAGATTCCACGTCTATTGAGATCGTTTGGTGTTTGCCTTTCTCTGTCTTATTTCCTTTAGCATAATGGCCTTAAGTTCATCCATGTTGTCGCAACAGCAAGATTTCCTTCTTCCTGTGGCTGAATAGTATTCCATTGTACACATTTGCACACCGCATCTTTATCCATTCATCCTTTGACGGATAGGTTGTTTCCATATCTTGGCTATTGTAGTTAATGCTGCAGTGAACACAGAGGTACATATATTTGGGGTGGAGGGACTTCGTGTTTTTGTTTTCTTTGGATAAATACCCAGAGGTGGAATTGCTGGATCATGTGGTGGCTCCGTAGCGGCTTCACCAGTTTATATTCCCATGAACAGTACGTAAGGGATCCTTTCACTGCATATCCTCGCCAGCGCTTGTTATTTCTTGTGCTTTTGATCATGGCCATTCTAAGTGTGAGGTGATAGGTCCCTGTGGTTTTGACTTGCCTTTCCCTGATGGTTAGTGATGTTGAGCACCTTCTCATTTACCTGTTGGCTATTTATGTATCTTCCTTGAAAAAAATACTTGTTCACAATCCTCTACCTGTTTTTCAATAGGACTGTTTATTTTTTGCTATCGAGTTGAGTTCTTTATATATTAACCCATATAGATACATAATTTGCAAGTATCTTCTCCCCTTTGGTAGATTGTCTTTTCATTTTGTTGATGGTTTCCTTTGATGTGCAGCAGCTTTTTACTTTGGTGTTGTCCCATTTATTTTTGCTTTTATTTCTTCCTTTGGCAACATCTCCTAATAATTAATTTGTTTTTATTGTTTAGTAGAGTTCACTTGGAGAAGGCAATGGCACCCCATTCCAGTACTCTTGCCTGGAAAATCCCATGGATGGAGGAGCCTGGTGGGTTGCAGTCCATGGGCTCGCACAGAGTCGGACACGACTGAGCGACTTCACTTTCACTTTTCATTCTCATGCATTGGAGAAAGAAATGGCAACCCACTCCAGTTTTCTTGCTTGGAGAATCCCATGGACGGGGGAGCCTGATGGGCTGCCACTGTGGGGTCACACAGAGTCGGACACGACTGAAGCGACTCAGCAGCAGCAGCAGAGTTCACTAGTGCACCCGTCTGGTCCTGGCCTTTCTTTGTTGGAGATGTTTTATTATTGTTACCATCTCCTCACTAGTAATGAGTCTCAGATGCTGTTTCTTCGTAATTCAGTCTTGGTAGGCTTTCTCTCTGGGAGTTTATTCGTTTCTTCTAAGTTGTCAAATTTGTTGGCATATAATTGATCATTGGAGTCTCTCAGGATCTTTCGTGTTTTAGTAGCATGTTGTCACATCTTCTCTGTTGTTTGAGTTTGTACTGCAGGGAAGCCTTGGAGATACAGTGGGTTTGGTTCTAGAGCAGTGCAATAAAGTGACTATCTCAATAAAGGGAGTCGCACACACTTTTTGGTTTCCCAGTGCATATAAAAGTTATGCGTACACTCTACTGTAGTTTTCAACAGTACAGGGCAACAGCAGTGCACTAGCATTATGTCTTAAAAATAGGTACATACCTTCATTTAAAAATTGTTGTCAGTGTTTAGTCAGTAAGTCGTGTCCGACTCTTTGTGACCCCATGGACTGTAGCCCACCAGGCCCCTCTGTCCATGGGATTTCCCAGGCAATAATACTGGAGTTGGTTGTGTTTCCTCCTCCATTTAAAAAATACTTTATTGGTGAAAAATAGTGATTTTCATCTAACAATAACAGGGTTGCCACAAACTTTTGATTTGTAAAAAACATAGTATCTGTGAAATGCAAGAGACTGAATTACAATAAAGTGAGGTATACCTGTATTCTTAGGTTAAAATTTTCCTTGGGAATATAGTTGTCAGGTAGAATCATGAATTTTGGTAAAGTCAAGGCTAGATAGAGGAAGTGGCCTATAATATAGGCTGACTTTATTTTTCTGGGCTCCAAAATCACTGCAGATGGTGAGTGCAGCCATGAAATTAAAAGATGCTTACTCCTTGGAGGGAAAGTTATGACCAACCTAGACAGCATATTAAAAAGCAGAGACATTACTTTGCAGCAAAGGTCCGTCTAGTCAAGGCTATGGTTTTTCCAGTGGTCATGTATGGATATGAGAATTGGACTATAAAGAAAGCTGAGTGCCGAAGAACTGATGCTTTTGAACTGTGGTGTTGGAGGAGACTCTTGAGAGTCCCTTGGATTGCAAGGAGATCCAACCAGTCCATCCTAAAGGAGATCAATCAGTCCTGGGTGTTCATTGGAAGGATTGATGCTAAAGCTGAAACTCTTAATACTTTGGCCACCTGATGCGAAGAGTTGACTTATTGGAAAAGACCCTTATGGTGGGAAAGAGTGAGGGCAGGAGGAGAAGGGGACGACAGATGAGATGGTTGGATGGCATCACTGACTCAGTGGACATGGGTTTGGGTGAACTCCGGGAGTTGGTGATGGACAGGAGGCCTGGCGTGCTGCGGTTCATGGGGTTGCAAAGAGTTGGACACAGCTGAGTGACTGAACTAAACTGATAGGGAACAGTGCACATGAATAAAAAAGTCTCTGGAGGTATAAATAGAACACTGTTTAAGTTGGGACTTTATGATTTCATGGTGTTTTCTGAGCCTCTTAGCCCTCTGTTAAGTTTAGGTACTGATAGCTTATGGTAAAGGATGTTGGATTCTTGACCTCCAAAGATTTAACTTTGGGACCAGGGACCAGGATGGATCACTCAAGAGCTTTTGTGTAGCAGAGTTTTATTAAAGTGAAAATGGGACAGAGAGAGCTTCTGACACAGACATCAGAAGGGGCACAGAGAGTGCCCCCCTCCCTACTGTTAGTAAGGGAGTTATATACTTTTTAAATTAGTTATTACAGTAAATCAAAAGAATGTCTCAAGGTTGTAAAAATTTTACCAGACCCACTCCCACAATTTACATTTTAGGATAACTGGATTAGAACTTAACAACAGAAAGATCCTACCAGACCAGAATTAGTCAGGACGTTTTCGGGAAGGAGTTTAAACTGAGTTATTTCTTGTGTAATCATTAGTTCCAGGCTTAAAGAAAAAATATTTTTTATGTGATAAGACTAAGGGATGTAGAGGAAAAAAAAGTTTGTCCTTTCCTCTTCCTTGAGAACCCCAGGCCCTCTCTCCTCAGGGCCCCTGGACTATCAACCTGCCTGGGAATTGACTCTCAGTACCTGCTAAAGTGCCTATAATATTTTATTATAAAAACTCTTTCTTATAATGCTATAAATTTATTAAGGACCTGGAATTTTATTTTCTTAAATCACTATTTTTTGTGTTTATCATTCAAACACAAACATGGGTATGGGTACAATAAAGTAAAGCATTTTTTTTTTTTTATAGCAACGGGGATTTTTTTAAATTGAGCTTTGATTTTAGAGAATGTTACAGAGTATAGCATACTTAATTTTATTTGCCTTTTCTGGTTATGGTTCTGTGTTTGGATAATATATCTTTTATTGTCTCCTTTATAAATTAATGCAATACATTATAAATTTTATTTTCCTCAGGTTTAGAGACCTTTAGTCAGTTGATTTATCAAGATTCTTATGGGACTGTAAGTATCATTACTGTATATTACTAACATTATTGGGTAGACATAATAAAACATTCTATAAGAAAAATGTAAACTTTTTAGCTATTTTTTGCTTCTTGAATGTTTCTTCTCCTCAAATGTGTCTCTTAGATGGTAAATATAATTTTGACACTTTGTTTGGTTGTAAATTAATCTCTTATCCCATACTTGCATAGACAGCTGTAATCATCATTGAACTGGAGAAAATTCTACAAATAAATAAAAGTTTTCTTTTGTCTTTTAGTTCACTGCCAATGAATCCAACATTGTAGATTCTCCCAGGTTTCCTCATAGAGGAATTCTCATTGATACATCTAGGCACTTTCTGCCCCTTAAGACTATTTTGGAAACTCTGGTAGGTAACTATGTTAATCCATTGTCTGTTCTGAAGAAGCGTTCTTTTCTGTTGTTACTTTATGTTGGTCACTATGCTGCTGTGCTGGTTGGAACAAGGGATTCATTTTCCATATACTAATATATTTCCTCTGCAGAGAAGTGGGAGCCCCCTAGGGAATCACCCTCTTGTTTTCATTGAGGGGAGAAAGGCTAACCCAGTATACAGTCAGCATTGTTAAGAAAAACACTCAGTTTTAATGCTTCCGATTGGCCCTCTATGTAAATCTCAGTTGTCAAATAATCATGGATTGAGACTTTTCACGAGGAATACATTACCTCTAGTTGCTGCTGCTGTTGCTGTCGAGTTACTCCGTCCGACTCTTGTGACCCCATGGACTGTAGCCTACCAGGCTCCCCTGTCCATAGGATTTCCCAGGCAGGAATACTGGAGTGGGTTGCTATTTCCTTCTCCAGTTACTGACCATTAATTTTGTGACCTCCACTTATTGTTTTTTAAGTGGTCTAGAAAGGAATCTGAGAGCAGCTTTGTAACTAAGAAAATGTTCCAAAGAAATATGGAACCTCAGGTGATGGGAGCTGGGAAGCAAAGTTGACGTAACTCTTTTCCCTTACCGACTTTTTATTGGTTTATCCCTCCCATCACTGTCAGTTTATGAGGATCAGGAAGTTTTCCTGTACCTTCACCAAATCATTTATGACATAGCATGCTATAAAAAAGTTATTTTTACATTTCCATTAAAACCTTGATTTTTTCTTCAAAAGACATAATTGTAATTTTTAATGAAAGAAATACAGGCTTAGCATAAAAAAAAAAGTTTGAACATAAGATATACATAAAATAGTGATCCCATAATCTCATTTACCAAAGACTGACATAAATTTTTATGTCCCGTTTATCTCATTTTAGACTTGAAGAATGAATTAACATATGATTCTTTTCTATTGAAATATAGTTGACATAGAATATTCTATTAGTTCCAGGTATACTAAATCATGGTTAGACATTAGCAAACATTATGAAATGATCACCAGGATAAGTCTGGTATCCATCTATCCCCATATACTTATAACAATATTGTTACATTCCCAGTGCTTATTTATTGTGTAGCTGGAGGTTCGTTCCTCATAATCCTTTTCACCTATTTTCACCCACCCCTTACCGTCCTGCAACCGTGCTCTGTATTTGATTCTGTTTTTGTTTCATTTTGCTTTTTAGGTTTCACAGATAGAGATCCTCGGTATTTGTCTTCCTCTGATGTATCTCTGATGTATTTAACATAATATCCTCTAGAGTTAACCATGTTGTCACAATGGCAAGGTTTCATTTTTTTTATGGCTGAGTCCACTCTATTCTGATTGGAGAACTTAGTCTATTTACATTTAAAGCTATCATTGATGATGGATATATATGTCCTGTCATTTTGTTAATTGTTTTGAGTTGTTTCCATAGTTCTCTTTTGTTCCTTTTATCTTTTGCTCTCTTCCCTTGCCATGTGATGGCTATCTTTAGTGTTATGTTTGGATTCCTTTCTTTGTGTGTGTACCGATGAATAGGTTTCTGGTTTGTGGTTACCATAAGGTTCATATGTAACAGGCCCTGCCTCCTGTGGGGGCTGCTGCTCCATGGGTGGGCAGAACTGGGCCCTGGGGCAGCTGCCCGTGGGACTGGCTTCCGGGACTGGCACTGGCCTGTTGATGGGCAGATGAGTCTCTGGTGCTGACGGTCTAGAGTGAGGACTCCAAAATAGCACTTGAGACATCACCAGTGTCAGCAAGCTCCGCAGATGGCTCCCTCTAGTGCTTTTGTTCCCAAGGGGATTCCCAGTAGTCTCCTGCCTCTCTGGGAGGCTAACATCGGCAGGTGGTTCTGACCCAGGCTTCTTAAAAATTACTGCCTCTGCCTTGGGACTAGAGTCTGTGACATTTGAAAAGCACGGTCTGTCTCATGTAGCCCTTCAGCTCTCCCGTGTTCAGGTCCTGCTGGCCTTCAGTGCTAGATGTTTCTGGGGGCTAACTGTCCCAGTGTTGGACCCCCTGGTCTGCAGAGCCTGATATGGGCTCGGATTCCTCACCCCTTTGGGGAGAACCTCTGCACCTGTGATAGCCTCCCATTTGTGGGTCATCTACCCAGGACTGTGGGTCTTGACCCACCTACTTGTCTCCTTGTGTTTCCATCTTTATATCTTGAGTCTGAAGACATCTTTTCTGCTGGCTTTCAGGTCCTTCTCATCAATAATTGCTCTTAATAGCTGTACGTTTGCTGTGTTTATGGCAGGAGGTGAGTAAGAGGGTCTTCCTGCTCCACCATCTTGCCACATCTCGAGGAGGGAGGCTATATGTTCTGATTCTCTGATAGGGAAAGTCTCTCCACTTATTTTCCATTTTCTTCATATCATCTTTTATCTTTTACATACATATTATATTGTTTATTCCTCCAGAGAGTACACACAATCGGTGGCAGTGTCAGTTTCCCCCAAGTTTCTGAGACTGTTAATTGGATTTGTGCTGTGTGTGAAATGAATTTCTTTGATTTGTCAGAAAGAGTTGGCACTAAAATCTTAGAATTGTGGGAATTGTAAATCCCATTTTTCCTTTGCTCTATTCCCAAACACCACAGTAGTGGTAGCCAAGAGCTCCTGGGAATTCATGAGCTGGCTCTCTTCCAGTGAAGATTTAATTTATGATATGAATTGTGTATAGGCTTTTTGAAAAGTGAAAAGAAATTTATACTTCTTCACGTCCTTCCCTTGTTGAAAAGGAAATTTTAAAAGGAAACAGACACACTGGGAACAATCCTGGATGTAGTAAGTATTAATAAAGTGGAGTGTATATCTGTGGTATGTAATTATTTTTCACTTTCCTCTCCCCACTGGGTTTATTCTTTCTGAGTCTGCTTTTTTTTTTTAATAATAGTCACTAGTTTGTTGTATGTTTTAGATTCTACATATAAGTGCTGTCATAGTTTTTATCTTTCTCTGTATGACTTACTTTACTTGGTATAATGTCCTCCAAGTCCATCCATCTCGTAGATAGCAAAATTTCATTCTTTTTTATTGCAGAGTAGAATCCCATTGTATATACATACACTACATCTTGATCCATTCATCTGTTAATGAACACGTAGGTTGCTTCTGTATCTTGGCAACTGTAAATAATACGGCTATGAACACTGGGATGCATGTATTTTTTCAGATTAGATTTTTTGTTTTTTGGTATGTTTACCAAGAGGTGGAATTGCTGGGTCATACGGTAAGTTTCATTTCTAGTCTTTCGAGAAACCTCCAAACTGTTGTCTGTACCAATGTGCATTCCCACCAAGAGTTCATGAGGGCTCCCTTTTCTCCACATTCCCACCAACATTTCTTGTGTTCTTTTTGATAATAGCCATTCTGACAGGTATGAGTTGATAATCTCATTGTGGTTTTAAGGTGTATAAATTTTCAACCTGTTTGCTTGCAGGATGCCATGGCTTTTAATAAGTTTAATGTTCTCCACTGGCACATAGTGGATGACCAGTCTTTCCCTTATCAGAGCATCACTTTTCCTGAATTAAGCAATAAAGTGAGTAATTCATGTTATTGTTGTTGGTATATAAAAAATTTTTGTATGTTTTCTTTTTTTTTTTTTTGTATTTTTTTTTGTATGTTTTCCTTAGAAGTTTGCAGCTTAAATGTTTCTTGTGTAGAAGTTAAATATTCATGGTTTAAAATTTTTAATACACTGTTGCTGAGTATTTTAGGTCCACAAAACTGGTCTGTTTTTGTAATTGTTATCATAAATGTAAACATTTATGGGGCTATAGAAATACAACCTTAAAAGCTTAATGGATGTAGGAGACCTGAAGCTTTTGTGATTAACATAAAGTTAAATAATTATATTTTCAAGTAGCCCAACTGTACAAGTGTTTTAAACAGAATTGTTCTGAATTCTGTAAATGACAACTTCTTTTCTCTCTAAAAAACTGTATGAAGGAGGGAATCTTAAGAGATAATGGCTCCTTCGTAGAAAATAATGGTGGTGGTAGAAGTGTTGAAGCTGACTGAGTTGTGGAGCAGTGGCGCAGGGCGCCAGCCTTCCTGCTGCCTCACTGAGCCCCCTGTGCTGCAGAGCTAGCCACTGGCAGCAGGAGAAGCTGCGTGTTGCATGCAGAGCTGTACTTACAAAGGGGCAGAGCCAAGACCCTGAATCAGTCCTCTGGTCACAATTCCTAAGCTTTCCTTAAAGTTTTGATGTGTTTGGATTGAAATCCTAGCAGCACTGCTGTTGTTTGCTTTTAATATATGGAAAGCTCCAAACATATACAGAAGTAGGATTTAATGAATTCCCACTTCCTCATCGCTCAGCTTCAATAATTAAGTAATGGCCAATCCTGTAACACCTTTATCCCCTCCACCATTATTTTGATGGTAATCTCAGACATCATCTCTTATTGGTAAAAAGGCCTGTTTAGAAATAACTCATTATCAGAGCTAAAAAGTTAGCAATAATCCAGATAGCCAATCATTATTCATGTATGCACAAGTGCCTTTTTCTTTAAAAACAAAAAATGTTTTATTTGCAGTGGAATGCAAATAAACTCCATACATTGTGGTCAGTTAACATATCTGTTCTATGGGTGCCCATCCCTGACCATGTCTTTTTATTTTTCTTTTATTATTTTCATTGAGGAAATGAAGCTCAATTTGTCGTAGAGTTTTCCACAATCCATGTTTTGTTGATTGCCTGTCCAGTGTCAATATGTTCTGTCCCCTGTATTTACTATAAACTTAGATTAGGTCTTGATTCAGATTTGATGTTGGGGTTGGGGAAGGCAAGACTACTTTTTAAGGAGTTGAGCATTTATTTATATTTATATATTTATACCTTGAGAGATGTGCCATAGTAACATTTTTAATGGACCTTTATTTTCCACTGATACTGAGTTCTAATTTTTCAAGAACAAAAAACAGGACGAAAGGTAATCTTTAATTAAAAAGAAAAAAATCAGCATCTCAAGGGGAATTTTTACTGCTGGCAGTAATTAAAGTGATCTTGAATGCCAACAGCTATGTTTTGTAAAAATGTGTGAATTTTGATTCTAAAACTGACAAGGGCATTATATTCAGAATTTTTACTTTGGAGTAGAACCTTTTATTTCTGTTTTGTCATATGGTCACATGAGGTTGAAATAACGTGATGGTAGACATTGCTAAAAAAAGGTGTTGGTTCTGTCAATAGATAGTTCTGTCAGTAAATCTGGAATTAACCCAAAGTGTCTGAGAGCTTACTGATAAGATACAGTAAACAGATCATTTAAATGAGTCATCCAACATCACCTAAGACTTTAATACTTTATGATACCTGAAAAGTCTGCTGGCAGATACCAAAGTACAAACAGAACCATAAACAGCTCATACATTTTAATTTTAATAAATGTGACTTTTGCAGGGAAGCTATTCTTTGTCTCATGTTTATACACCAAATGATGTCCGTACAGTGATTGAATATGCCCGATTACGAGGGATTCGCGTCCTGCCGGAATTTGATAGCCCTGGACATACGGCATCTTGGGGAAAAGGTACAGAGTGTGTTTCATGAGTTGCTAAAAGTGAACGTGTGTGCTCCTGCATCTCGTGACTTGGTGTTTGCTTATTTTGTTCTTACTTGTGATTTGCACAAAGCTTGTAATTCAGTAATTACTATATGTCTGTTGTGAGCAGGTCACTGTATCTAGGCATTGCCTAAAGTATAAAGACAAGGGATAAAAGAAAGCAAGAAATGATTACAACAAGAATGTGAAAAGTGAGTTAAACAGTTACATGAGTGAAGTAACACCTAAAATGTTCTTGAGAGATCAAAGAGTATCTTCTTGTTTCTGGTAGAGGGAATAACAGGAAAGGCATTTAGCTGGAGGACAGTGCATGACAGTTGCCATGCCCTTCTCCAGGGGATCTTCCCAACCCCAGATTGAACCCATGTCTCCCGCATTGTAGGCGAATTCTTTACCTTCTGACCAGGAAAGCCCATGAATACTGGAGTGGGTAGCCTGTGTCCAGTGGATAGTACTGGAGGAGGGTCTCCAGGGATCTTTTCAACTCAGGAATCAAACCACGGTCTCTGGCATTGCCGGTGGATTCTTCACTGCTGAGTGCTTAAGAACGACTCCTGGAGCTAAGCTGCCTGGGATTGAGTGCTACTTCTGGCAGTTATGGGCTTCCCTGGTGGCTGAGATGGCAAAGAATCTGCCTGCAATGCAGCAGACCCAGGTTTTATCCTTAGGAGGTGAAGATCCCTTGGAAAGGGCATGGCAATCCACTGCAGTATTCTTGCCTGGAGAATTCTGTGGACAGAGGAGCCTGGCAGTCTACAGTCCATGGCTCGCAAAGAGTTGGATACAAATGAGTGACTTGTCAGTTTTACTTTTCATTTTCCCGCATTTATAAACTGAGTGACCTTGGGCAAGTTACAGAACATCTCATTCTCAGACTTCCCATCTCTAAAACTTGGGGACTGACTGACTCCAGCAGGAGAGAGACGAGAGACTTGGTGGGATGGTGACTGGCTTACCAGAATGTGAAAATTGGGAAGCTACAGAAGGAGTTGGGGGAGAATTGAGTTTCTGTTAGATTGTATTTATGTATGTATTTATTTTGGGCCGTGCGGGTCTCTGTGCTGCACAGGCTTTTCTCTGGTTGCAGCGAGCGGGGCCCACTCTCGGGTTGTGGCAGGTGGGCTCGGAAGTTGTGGCGCACGGGCTTAGTTGCTCCACATATGGGATCTCCCCAGACCAGGGATCGAACCTGTGTCTCCTGCATTGGCAGGCAGATTCTCTACCTCTGACCCACCGAGGAAGCCCTGTTGGATTATATTTGAAGTGAAGCTAATTGTGTTCAGCAGGGAATTTGAAATATGGATTGAAACTTGAGAAAAAAGATTGGGGCAAGCTGATTTGGGAGCCCTTAATATTTGAGATGGTATCTGAAATGTGTAAAATCTGAGAGGCTGATGGAAACGGAAGCAAAGCGGCACAGGGGCAGTATCCAGGAATTAGTTCTCCCTTTTCTTATCTGAAGAAGTTACCAAAGTAACTCTGAGTAAACACGTTTATCTTTTTCTGTATAAGATCTCTTAACTGTCTTCAACAAAATAAAGTAGTATAATCATGTGCAAAGCCTTGTCTTTGTGCCTTAACTAACTGCTGCTTTAGGAAAGATTCTCCGTGTTTCCTTCCAGGCCAGAAAGACATCCTGACTCCATGTTATCACGCGAGCAAGCCATCTGGGACTTTCGGACCTATAAACCCTATATTGAATTCAACTTCAGCTTCCTGTCTAAACTTTTCAAAGAGATTAGTACTGTGTTTCCAGATGAATTCATTCATCTGGGAGGAGATGAAGTAGATTTTAATTGTTGGTATGAAAATCTGTTAACTTGCCCCACTTCTCTGCTTTTCTAAAACCTGTTATCTTTGAAGTAGGTGTAGAGGTGTCCCTGGAAAAAGGGAAGACTTGGGGGAACATCTCTGTGAGGTGTTAACCTTGGACCACAACTCCTAAGACGGTGAATTGGTTACAGAATTCACACACTGATGCTATTGACAGAAGCCTGTAGGAAGGAGAATTAAGATGCAGAAGAAAATGGGAATTAAAAACTAGAGAACAAGAATAGCTTTAATGAAGAGGATAATGATTAAGTGGGAGAGATTTTTCTAGTGAAAGTCTTCTGTGCAAATAGCCTTAGATGGAAGAAAGACATGAGAGCTTAGGGAAAGCCATTTTTACACAATATCAGCGTCTAAAAAAATTTATTTGCAGTGGAAAGCTAAAGATAACTCATAATTAAATTTTAGACTTTTTTTTTAGGCATAATTGGGCTTATTTTGGAGGAGGAAATGGCAACCCACTCCAGTATTCTTGCCTGGAGAATCCCAGGGACGGGGGAGCCTGGTAGGCTGCCCTCTATGGGGTTGCACAGAATCGGACACGACTGAAGTGACTTAGCAGCAGCAGGCTTATTTTAGGCATAATTGGGCTTATTTTGCTCTATACAAACTTTAATACTAATTTCCATCTGTATAAATGATGTTGGGGCTATCTGTTGCTTTAAAACAGATTGGGCATATTGAACTTTTAATGAAATTTTAATCACTTTTTTTGTTTAAGGGAGTCCAATCCAGCAGTCCTGAATTTCATGATGAACAAAGGCTTTGGCAGAAATTTTAAGCAACTACAAACTTTCTATATGCAGATGTAAGTTATTGAAAGCCTACTTGCTTTTATTTCACCAGTGTCTTTTGTAAAAGTTTAAGCTCTTATTTAGGAGATCCAATCGGTCCATCCTAAGGAGATCAGTCCTGAATATTCACTGGAAGGACTGATGCTGAAGCTGAAACTCCAATACTTTGGCCACCTGATGCAAAGAACTGACTTATCTGAAAAGACCCTGATGCTGGGAAAGGTTGAGGGCAGGAGGAGAAAGGGGCGATAAGAGGGTGAGTTGGTTGGATAGCATCACCAGCTCGATGGACATGAGTTTGAGTACTCTGGGAGTTAGTGATGGACAGGGAAACCTGGTGTGCTGCAGTCCATGGGGTTGCAAAGAGTCAGACACGACAGTGATTGAACTGAAGCTCTTATTTAGTACTATTTTATTTTCTCATTTTCTCTCCATTCCTTTTCAAAGTGTACATGTTATAATCTTTGTTACACAAAATACAGATGAAAAATCATAAAGGAGGGTGCAATACCCACTATTCTCTTTAAGTGGATAACATGGTGACTCCAGTCCCTTTGCAGTGACCGTTGAGACGTAGGGTGGTAAGTTATCTGCTCTGTGAACTCAGCTGAAAACCCAGGCTACCCTGCGGAGGCCTCCCCACCATCCAGCTCCTGGAGTCCATTCTGTCAACACCAGCATTGCTTGTACTCTACACCTGTGCTGTCTGGTACGGCAGCCACAGCCACATGTGGCTGTCTGTATTTAAATTATACTTGAGAAAATTAAACATTCAGTTCCTCAGTCACATTAGCCACATTTCACGTGTTCAGGAGCCAACAGCTAGATGAGACTAGTGCTACCATACTGGAAAGTGCATATACAGAACATTTCCTTCCCTGAAGATAAAGATCTACTGGGCAGTGCTGCCCCATGGTAAAGAGTAGTAAACTTCTTTTGTAAAGAGCCAGACAGTAAGTGTTGGCAACTTCACGGGGCACAAATGGTTTCATGGGCTTCCCCGATGGCTCAGCAGTGAAGAATCTGCCTGCAGTGCATGAGATGTGGGATCGATCCTTGGGTTGGGAAGATCCCCTGGAAGAGGAAATGATAACCTACTCGAGTATTCTTGCTTAGAAAATCCCATGGAAGAGCAGCATGGTGGGCTACAGTCCATGGGGTCACAAAGAGTTAGCCATGACTGAGCAAGCATGCATATGGCTGCATACTTTTAAAATATTTTTTAAAGAGTGCTTTACCATGGGGTTGCAAAGAGTCGGATACAACTGAGTGACTTCAGTTCACTTTACCAATGTAAAAAGGGGCTTCCGTTGGGGCTCAGCTGGTAAAGAATCCACCAGCAATGCGGGAGACCTGGGTTTGATCCCTGGGTTGGAAAGATCCCCTAGAAAAGGGAAAGCCTACCCACTCTTAACATTCTGGCCTGGAGAATTCCATGGAGTGTACAGTCCATGGTGTTGCAAAGAGTCAGACATAACTGAGCAGCTTTCACTTTACAAATATAAACACCATTCTCGGCTCATGAGCCACACAAACACATTCCACAGGGTAGTTTGCCAACCCCTACATTGAGCAGACCCAGATTCTAGCCTTTTCCTATTTAGCTATTCCTATTTTTCTATTTTGCATGATGCAGTCTGATTTTTTCTTGATTTTTTTTTCATCCTGCATAACACCCAGCATTGTCTGAATGTCAGGAGATAATTTGTGAATTGATTGTCAGCACTGCTGGAAGTTATTTAGGTGCTGTCAGAGCATAGGTTCTAGTTTCCTTTATTCTAAGGTACTCAATGAGATTAACCAAGATTGATGTTTGCACACTCCTTATAAATTGCCACATCTTCCTATCTTTGGGGCATGCTTAGCTGATTCATTCTGCAAACGACTGTTGAACCTTTCTGTGGTGTCAGGTTCTGAGCCATGTGCTAGAAAGAAGGAACCACAGGGGTCACCACCCAACTTTAGCTTGTTCTGCTATAAAGTTGTGCTGTCCTGAAAGACTTCTCAGGTGGCGCTAGTGGTAAAGAACCTGCCTGCCAATACAGGAGACACAAGAGACATGGGGTTTACTTCTGGGTTAGGAAGATCCCCTGGAGAAGGGCATGGCAACCCACTCCAGTATCCTGGCCTGGAGAATTAATTCCATGGACAAGGACTGGTGGGCTACAGTCCATGGGGTCGCAGACAGTGGGACACTGAAGCAGCTTCACACGCACATACTGAAAGGCATCTTTCAGTGTTGCAGTCTTTGGTATAAAATGTGCATTCTTTACACACATTGCTAAGTTTGTGATCTGAAATAACTTTGTAATTTTTTTCAATGGTAGGGTTTTAGATATGATTTCAGCCATGAAGAAGAGATCCATAGTCTGGCAAGAGGTTTATGATGATGAAGGCAAGGTGAGAGGTCACTAATACTGTGTGTGGCTCTGCTAATATGAGATTTAATACTCTTAACACCTTGGATGGAAGGAACCCTAAGCTTTCCCTGGAATGTTGGGGGAAAGTCGGCTTACCTTTCCATTTAAGCTGCTGTTAGGCAGGAGCCGCACACCAACACCAATGATGATGGTATTTATTTGATTTCTTCCGTTTACTTTATTGCTCAGTGCTGCCTCCTTCTCATCTCTCCCATCTTCCCTCCTCCCTCTCCATCTCATTCTTAGTAACAAATTGAGGTACTTTGAAAAATGTTCCTTTTTTCAGAAGGGCAGAACAAACAGATAAGAACGAGTCTTTATTGCTGTTAAGGTAACCTTCATTTTAAGTATCACTGTCAAGTACACTTTTTATTTTAAGGCATTTCTCTCTGACATAATCAGAATTCTTTATTTTCCTTTGGGGCAATTGAAAATTTGAAAGTCCAGCTACTTGTATTACCTTTACCAGAAGGGTTAGTGGCATCCTGTAAGTTCCAAAGTAAGTAAAATAGTGTGGTAGAAATGGGACTAAAGATTTAATTCTTTACCTATGTGGTACTGTATATAGACAAAAGTTAAAAAGTTAAATATTAAACATTAAGGTTTGATGAAATGCCTAAGTCTTTATTACAAGTAGCATTAGATATTACCTCAAAAAGGAAAGAGGAAAGATGAAAATGTTGCTTTGTCAAGGATCTTAAAGAGTTAGTTATTAGCTACAATGCCTTAGACTTTTAATTGCATCTGCTGTAGTGCGAGACCTAATAATACATATTTCATTTGTAACTTTAATAGCTTATACCAGGCACAGTAGTTCAAGTGTGGAAAATGGACAACTTCAATGATGAACTAAGCAAAGTTACAGCAGCTGGCTTCCCTGTGATCATTTCTGCTCCTTGGTACTTAGACACAATCCATTATGGGCAAGACTGGAAACAGTACTACTCTGTGAAGCCTCTTAACTTTGCGGGTAAGTGAAGCAACCACCATTACTTGACATGTTAGGCTTTACAAACCCTCCCCTCCCTCCAGGGAATCTTTACCTAGGTCCTACCTACTATCCTCCCTTTTATGTTTGATCCTTGATTTTCCTTCTATATAATCCAACAGACTGAACTCAGTATCATCTTAAACTTTGTGAAGGAAACCACATTCTTTCCTAAATGACAGAACTTCTAAAGTAAGATTCCCTTATACTGATAAGACTTGTCACTATGCATTCAAAGAGGCCTGACTGCAGGAGCCTGGTCTCTCCTCTGAGCTTCCTCTGCGATGTAAGGCCCCTAAGTAGGGATCGCGTCCTGTTTGGTGGCTTCCGGGTTCTGGGGAAGAGGCATTCTCAGGGGGGCATGTCTGAGCGGTGGGGCTCTAGGCTCGCAAACCCCTTAAGAACAGCACTGCTTTGTCCAGTTTTGTACACTAGACCTTAATATACAATTTCCTTTGAGGCAAAGTGTTCTGGTGTTTAAAAAGTTCCAAAACTGTAGGTCTGTCAGGAACTGTTTCTCCAGAAGCATTTTCTGAGAATCAGGAAGTCGTAATTACTGTAGATACCTAGTCTCTTTGATACCAAAAGACAGGTATTGAAGGCAGGAGTGGTGGTCACTAGCATAGTCCACCTTGCATTCCTTGGCATGGCACACTATTCACAGGCAACCAGGGGAAGTGCTTCTGGTGTCCAAATAGGTTTGGAGAAAACCAAAATAAAATAGTTTGGTGGCTTCCGGGTTCTGGGGAAGAGGCATTCTCAGGGGGGCATGTCTGAGCGGTGGGGCTCTAGGCTCGCAAACCCCTTAAGAACAGCACTGCTTTGTCCAGTTTTGTACACTAGACCTTAATATACAATTTCCTTTGAGGCAAAGTGTTCTGGTGTTTAAAAAGTTCCAAAACTGTAGGTCTGTCAGGAACTGTTTCTCCAGAAGCATTTTCTGAGAATCAGGAAGTCGTAATTACTGTAGATACCTAGTCTCTTTGATACCAAAAGACAGGTATTGAAGGCAGGAGTGGTGGTCACTAGCATAGTCCACCTTGCATTCCTTGGCATGGCACACTATTCACAGGCAACCAGGGGAAGTGCTTCTGGTGTCCAAATAGGTTTGGAGAAAACCAAAATAAAATAGTCTCTTTACTACTGGCCTGCTACATTAGTCGACACACGCTAACAAATGCTCTGTGAACCATGGGGTCAGTTGCAGCAATAAAGCTTGCCACCATTTTTTGTGGCACAGCTGTGAACTTCTTGCAAGGTCCTCCTGACTCCCAGAGAGAAGCCTTGCCCCAGGCTAACACCAGAAACCAGCACTGCCTCTGTGTGTGAGCCTCAGGTTCAGTTCAGTACAGTTCAGTTGCTCAGACATGTCCAACTCTTTGCGACCCCATGAATCACAGCACGCCAGGCCTCCTTGTCCATCACCAACTCCA
>SJXQ01004147.1:70775-136810 GCA_006408695.1 Aepyceros melampus | reverse complement strand
CATAAATCAGGTGACCCTATGTTTTGGCATGGTTTTATATTCTTTCATCTGTCTTCTTGGCCACTTGTCTATCCTTAAGTTAATACAAAATTATCTTAATATAATAACATAATATATTCTTATATCACTTCCATGTTAGAAAATATATATGTAATTAAAATTAAAAATGAAATAATCCATAATTTCAAAGACATGACAAATAAAAGTTTAGTATGTATTAAAATTTTTATGTAGACTGTAATATAAATTTAAATTATTTTACAGTCATAAGATATACATTAAGTATTATTTTAAAAGTAGTCCAAGCACAATATACTTTTTTTAAGTTAACTGTTTAAAAAAGAGTTCTCTATACTTTTCCAGTGTATTTTAATTCTTCTTTGATGTATTTTATTACATGAGATGTTATAGGTCACTTATTTCAAAGACATGACAAATAAAAGTTTAGTATGTATTAAAATTTTTATGTAGACTGTAATATAAATTTAAATTATTTTACAGTCATAAGATATACATTAAGTATTATTTTAAAAGTAGTCCAAGCACAATATACTTTTTTTAAGTTAACTGTTTAAAAAAGAGTTCTCTATACTTTTCCAGTGTATTTTAATTCTTCTTTGATGTATTTTATTACATGAGATGTTATAGGTCACTGGCTTCCCTGGTGGTACAGATGCTTGGGACTGGTGCATGGGGATGATCCAGAGAGTTGATATGAGGTGGGAGGTGGGGAGGCGGGGTTCAGGATTGGGAACTCATGTACACCTGAGACGGATTCATGTCAATGTATGGCAAAACCAATACAGTAATGTAAAGTAAAAAAAAAAAAAGAAAAAATTCCACCTGCAATGCAGGAGACCCGGCTTTGATCCCTGGGTTGGGAATATCACCTGGAAAAGTGATTCTTGACTAGAAAATTCCAGGGACAGAGAAGCTTAGTGGGCTATACTCCTTGGGGTTGCAAAGAATCAGACATGACTGAGTGACTTAACAGTTTCACTTCACTTTCTCATGGTGCTTTTATTTGCCCATTCCTAGAAATGGGCATTTCTCTTTTTTCTTTCTTTTACTTTACTTATTTACTTTAAAGAACATATCTTTTCAATTTATTATTATTATTGGTTACACTGCCTTTCAGGGATCTTAGTTCCCTGACCTAGGACTGAATTGAATCCAGGTCCTGTGAAGTAGAATTTCTGTGTCTTAACCACTGGATTGCCACAGAATTACCAGCATTTCTTCCAGAAGACTGGTTTCTGTTTAGTTGGGAATGAAATCAGAAGCCAGGAACTCAGCACTTATTTTGATTATTGTACTTGGTGCTCCATGGTATTTTAGTGAACAGAATGAGGACAGAAGGTGTGTGTGTGTGTGTGTGTGTAATATGCTATTGTATACATATGTAGACACATATTCCATATGCATATATTATATATATATATATATACACACATGTACTTTTATACATACAAATATAATATCCTGCTGATAACTTTAATTCCAATCCAGCACAATGAGATTTATTCTAGATTTCTTTCTTCTTTTTTAATTCTTTTTGCTAACACTGAGAAATCTAACAATGTCATCAAAATATTTAGTTATTTTTTCCAATCCCCCAATATATATAACCAATATCCTTACATTTAACAGCTCCCACTCCATTTGACTTCTTTCCTTACATGGGCTTCAAGCCTTACCAGGACTCCCTCTTTGCTTTTGTCTATGTAATGGTCCTTTGTAAAATTGTTAAGGAAAAAAGAAAGTAAGGAAACAAAGAGGAATCATATTTTTCTTGGACAAATTTTGGAAGACAAGTATAATATCACTTTAAGGCAAGATTAATAACAAAAAATGAGAAAAAGAGAAAGAGAATGATATAGTCTATAATTAATGGGGAGGGATGAAGTCTTTCTTTTGGTCTTTATTAAGTAATACTACTAATGTTTGTGTTAAGGGGTGTCATAATATCAGTGGTCATATTTTAATCTTGATTTTCCTATATTTTACTAATGAATATCACATAATTATCAGCATCTATATTTCTTGGACAAATTTTGGAAGACAAGTATAATATCACTTTAAGGCAAGATTAATAACAAAAAATGAGAAAAAGAGAAAGAGAATGATATAGTCTATAATTAATGGGGAGGGATGAAGTCTTTCTTTTGGTCTTTATTAAGTAATACTACTAATGTTTGTGTTAAGGGGTGTCATAATATCAGTGGTCATATTTTAATCTTGATTTTCCTATATTTTACTAATGAATATCACATAATTATCAGTATCTATACCACAATTTATTAAAAGACAGAAATTGTTGATGTCTTCTATAGAATTCCAAAATAAAAGTTAGCAATATATAAATAAATATATATAAATAATAATAATAATAATATATATATATGTATGGTTTATCATTATTTTCTTCTGTTGTCAAGCTGGAAATAATTGCTAATCCTCTATCTCGAAAAATCATCTTATATTTTTTAAAGTATTTTGTGTCTTTTGAGTTCTACAATCATCTTTGTCACTATTTTCAGAAATTGTTATTCATTTTATTCATTTTTTAGAATTTATATTCAGCACTGAATAAGGTATTAAACAGACAGGGTACCTGACTTCAGACCTTTACTCTAAGATCTTACATGGAATGTGAATATTATTAAGTTACTCTTAGATGCATAACAAATTGATCTCATAATGTGTAGAGGTTCAAATATGATATGGTATTTTTTAGGAAAAGTAGTTTTCCAAGGTGAGTTTTCTTGGTCAGAAGGAAGACATATCTTCCCGCAATCATTAAACTAACAGAGCTTCTTCAGTCTTCAACATATGGGTTCTAAGTTAACCATTATAGACTCCACTGAGTCATCTAGAAGGTGGATGGATCACAGTGCACATGTGGGAAGTTTCTATGTGGTAGGCTTTAAGTGGCTATTCTCATTTGTTCTGTTCTCATCCCTTTGTCTACTGTGTCACATGGCTACATGAAACAGCAAGGGAAGCTAGGAAGTGTAGAATTGACGCTTGTCCAGGGGAAAGGAGAAACAGATTCTGGCAAATAGCTTAAATTAGCTGCCATAATAATATATTAAATGCATAAAAAGCAGATATGCTCTGGTTGAAACTCAAAAGTGAGACTATATGCAACACACCCCACTCTACCCCTAAGAGATACTGAGTAGATATCCATTCAGCCTCTTAAAAGACAGAAGAAAATAACAGCAACAATCTTTTTCCAAAATCTAGGTTTTCCTAGAACACTGTTTGGAAATTATTGCATAAAATGTACATATTTACTAACCAATTCTTAGAGCTGTATACTATAAAAAATGCATATATCAAAAACAGTTATGTTACAAATGTACCCACTGATTCAGCAACTTTATTTCTGGGACCCTATAGTACATAAATAAAAGTATATTTTAAAAAGTCTTGCATTAGACCTGTATACATTGGCTCAGCAGTTCAATTTCTGGGATTCTATAACAAAAAATAAAATATCATGTTGGAAAGCTCTGTTCTCAGTAATTTGTTCTTCAGAATGTCTTTTGAACATTATTTGCAGTAGCAAAAGCAAAATAAAATACAACAAAAATTGAGCTAGAATGAAAGTGGAAACCCTTCAATAGGCAAGTAATAGGAGAGGAATGCCTCAGTATTTTCAGATCATGAAATACGTGATTGTTCCTTAGAATTAATTCTATTTGGAGTATAGAAACTTCCACAGTGTATTGATAGATGGGAAAAGCAAGATGCTGATCATTGTGCATAACATGAGCTTATTTGCCTAAAATAATGATAAAATAATCAATCTTTCTAACACAGAGCACATGTATGTGAGAAGAGTTTTAAGCATGCTACAGCTGCTGCTGCTGCTGCTAAGTCGCTTCAGTCATAACCGACTCTCTGTGTGAGCCCATAGACGGCAGCCCACCAGGCTCCACCGTCCCTGGGATTCTCCAGGCAAGAACACTGGAGTGGGTTGCTATGTCCTTCTCCAATGCATGAAAGTGAAAAGTGAAAGGGAAATCGCTCAGTCGTGGTTGACTCTTCAGGACCCCATGGACTGTAGCCCACCAGGCTCCTCGGTCCATGGGACTTTCCAGGCAAGAGTACTGGAGAGGGGTGCCATTGCCTTCTCCATTTTAGCATGAGAGATACCATTTTATTTAATTTTTGCCATTGTTACTTGTCAACATAAAGACAATATGGTAATTTTACCCAGTTAACAACAGCATTAATCATATAATAGATGATATTATCAATGGTAACACAAGAATGTATATGAAATGAAATAAATGAATGGATAACCAGCACAAGTATAAAACACACTTTATGCTATTGTGATGTGATTTAAGACAGGTTGCATTTGTTATTTGTCTTTACTTTTGTATATTCCCTGATAATGTAGAAATGTTCCTATAAAACACTATTTATGGATTCTCTCTTTATAAAATACCATCAATATAAACAATGCTGGGTGAAAAAGAGTCAGAGATGAAATTCAAATTAAAACTGTCTTATCCCAATAATCTGTGAAGAATGCATGTATTTTAGACTTGATTAGAACAAAAAGTTCTGTTACTTCTGACAGTAAATGTCCCTTGGGCACATCAAGTTCATTTGGCAAGAACCTGATAATCAATGTATGTTTGTATGTATGTGTTTTTTGTTTGACTAACTAAAATGGTTTGCCTAAATATAGGTTCTATGCCACATATCATGTAACTGCCTCAAGTATGACATACATTTGAAGAGTATTTCAGATGTGCATTTTTAGTAAAGGTTCATAATAATAATCATTGTACTGATACTCTATTTGCAGAAGCTCTTCATGGAACTAGAAGATCCAAGGTGGGATTTTAATTTCTCATTGACAATAAAACTGAGCTATCATAATATGGAATACAGCAAAGAAAACAAGCATAAGTATTAAATTTTGGTTCTATTTGCCATAATTTATCATGTCATCGCTGTTTCTTTGCTCAATGAAGAGGGGGTGAAACACATACTGCCTATGAATTTATAAGAATTAAATAAATTAACAGTATTTCTTTACATGCACCTCTCTAAAATAAGAAGAGTTGGAGGTAGGCAAAGACAATATGCATAATACCTTTCTGGCCAATATTTATATAGGTAGTGACATGGCTCGCCTGCTCAATGTGTAGACTCTTGGCCAAGAGCAGTGATTTTTTCTTATATCTATAATGTTAGATCATCTTCTGCCAGAGTCCAGCTCCAGTAGCCAGGGATTCAACCTGAAGAGATGAGCGGTGTCAGTGATGAGGCAGCTTCTCAGTTTTCTTGGACTGCCTATTTATTTCAAGTTTAAGATTCTCTTTTATACTCTTACAAAAACATTAGGTCAGAGGTTTGACATTTTCAGTTCCCCCTCACCCAGATTTATTATCTCCATAAATCATTGTTGCTCTTCAAACAGAGTTCCTGCTTCAGGGATTCTCTTGGAATCAGCTTTACCGTCTATTATCTACCTCCTCTAACCTGCCCTGTAGTTAACTTGTGATCACACTGTGACTCACGCTGCATTCCTCAGTTTACTACTTATCTTCCTAAATCCTGTTTGCCCCCAACATCCTGAGCTCACTATCACTTAAAAAGGCTTTAGCTATAGTGTCTCTAAAAATTCTTAACTTCTATAAGCTATAGTAAAATATGCTAACTTTACAATATTCCTTAAATCTTTAACTTCTAACTATTTTAATTATTCCTAAGCCCTAAATTCAGTAAACTCCTTTGCCATAAACATTTTTCCTCACAAATAGGCTTCAGATAGCAATCCCTCCCATGGCCTCAAGCTGCGGCCTGTGTGCTCATCCTGGAACACTCTTTTGTAAAAGTCTGAAACAAATGTCAATGATTAACTTTATGAATTATTCTCTGAGCACAGCTGCAGAAGGCTTTGTGCCTTCTTATGCTCCTCTCAAGAACAATAAGCACCTTAATATTCCTTTTCAGTCAACTCAGCCAAGGAAAAGAAAAGACAAGTCAGAATTACAAGGCCTAACTCCTTCATCCCGGGACTGTGTCTGCAGAATGAGGAGAGGGGTCTGGGGCCATGCCTCCTTTGCCAGTAATGCCTAACGCGGCTCCAAACAATCTTCAATCCTGCTCTCTCAAGGATGGTGTCACTGAACAGCAGTGGAGATATATTTAAATGTATTTATTATTTACTTACTTTTGGCTGTGTGCAATTTTTCTGGTTGTGGTAAACGGGCAATACTCTCCAGTTGCAGTGCTCAGGGTTTGCACTGCAGTGGCTTTTCATGCTCTGGAGTACAGGCTCTGGGGCACCTTGGTGTCAGTAGTTGTGACTCATCAGCTCAGTAGTTGCTGTTCATGGGCTCTAGAGCGTGGGCTCCATAGTTGTGGTACATGGACTTAGTTGCCCCGTGACATGCAGTATCTTCCCAGCCAGGGACGGAACCAGTGTCCCCTGTATTGCAAGGCAGATTCTTAACCATTGGACCACAAAGGGAGACCTGGAAATATACTTAAAGAGAGAAATGAGCCAGGTCTCACTACAAACTAGATTAAAATAACTCATTAAGATTCAAACTTGTGACATACTTATGTACTAAAAAAAACACTTACCATTGTTAAGTAAAATGGCTGAGGAAGAGAAGAGATCGGATTTCCTTTGTAGTTTCTTTTATCCAAGTCCTAGTGGATATTTACATCAAAGTCAACTAGACCCATGTTTTATTTTGTTACATAAAAGGTGTTTTTTTTTTTTGAAATCTTTTATGTAACAAAACAAAAAAATTGAGCAAAGTTGAAAAATTGCAATATGTGAATTACAGTATATGAATATAAATGAAAATATTCATAGTTATTTTAAGGCATTTCAAATATACAAGAATTTAGATGAAAATGAAATAATACAGACTTGAAATGTCACTGTACCACTGACCTTACAAGTCCTGCTATGGAACTCTTTGTAAATTGAATCAATTTTTTAATATGTCCTTTTGTATCATTGTAGGCATGGTCCCTAAAGTTGAACATGAGGAAACAAATTAAGAGAAATTAGTTTAAAAAGCAACTGTGGGCTTGCTCAGTCTCTTCTCTTGTGTCTGAGTCTTTGTGACCCTCGGTGGACTGTAGCCCACCAGGCTCCTCTGCCATGGAATTCTCTAAGAAAGAATATTGGAGTGAGTTGCCATGCCCTCCTCCTGGGTATCTTCACACCACAAGGATGGAACCCACATCTCTGGAATCTCCTGCATTGGTAGGTGGGTTCTTAGCCATTAGTGCTGCCTGGGAAGCCCATTTTTGCATAATATTTTAAAAGTTTGAAATTATTTAGTGGTTTTTCTTTCATTAGAGGTTTATTGAGAGCCAAGTTATCTCTGCACAATTTTATGGGGTTCCAAGGTGGCACTGGTAGTAAAGAAAATGCCTGCCAATGCAGGAGTAAGAGACATCTGTTGGATCACTGGATTGGGAAGACCCCCTGGAGGAGGCCATGGCATCTCACTCCTGTATTGTTGCCTGGAGAAGCCCATGGAAAGAGGAACCTGGCAGCTTTTGCTCCATAAAGTAGCAAAGAGTCAGACACGACTGAAGTGATTTAGCACTGCACAATTTTATCTTCTCCCAATTGAACAATGAGAATATAAGACGTACATTGATAATCATCATTATGATGCAATCATATAAGTAATTATATAATGATTATTATTAGTTAATGGCATATATGTATAAATAGGTATGTGAACTAAATGTTCATATGAAAGACCTTTTTTTAACCCTCTTTTAGATGATGTCTAACTTTTCTTTAAGAGGTGTTTTGTGAGAAAATTATTTTTTCTCAGAAAGAGACTTAAAGACTACATATGCTAAAGAAATATGTTAGATGCTTGTCACAGACTCATGTATATGACAAGTTCACAGGTATTTAATTAAGTGTGGGAACACACCTCCTAATAAATATTAAAAATTTTTATAAACATTTGATATTGATCTGAAAAAGCTGTGATCCCACTTTTAGCTTTAGAATAAAAATTCCAAATAATCAATATTGCTATCGTAATATTCTTAAACTTCTAATATTCTGTAACATTCTTAAACTTTTTGCAAAATTTAAATGAAATATTTTGGTAAAATTTCTGTATCACTTCAAATATATTTGCAATATATTGTCATGTAATTTTGGAGGGAGAATAGTGATTTTCCCACTGTTAGGTGTATTATAGGAATTATTAAGAGTTCTTTGTTGGTCAGTAATGTATCTTTCATTTTATAAATGTCATGAATATATTAATAATACTCAGACATACTGAGGTATTAAGCTGAATATTAAAAAGAATAATGTTATCTTTAAATTAAGTACCAATTTTGAGACTTCCCTGGTGATCCAATTGTTTGAGACTTCACGTTCTTCAAATGCAGGGGATGCATGTTCAATCACTGGTGGTGGAGCTAAGATCCCACATGCCTCACAGCCAAAAAGCCCAAACATAGGACAAACAATATTGTAACAAATTTAAAAAACACTTTAAGAATTGTCCACATCAAAAAAAAAATCTGTAAAAATTAAAGTACCAATTTCCATAATCAACAATATTTCAGCGACCCTCCAAACATACCTATGTTTTTGGTAATTTTTAGAATAATTTTGATTTTATAACAACTTCAAACTAGTATCTCTCTCCTTCTCTCTCACTCTCGAGGTATTAAGTCACTTGACTAGAAACAAGTAACCTTTTGATTTAAAATGAAAATATTACATCCAATTTATATCTTTCATAACCAAGTGCATGACTAGCTAAATTAATTCTATACTTGAAATACCATTATAACAATTTAGTCAAATCAGCCAATTCATTTATAGTGAATTAAAATAATTTATGATTTTGTGTATAAATTTGAAGTTCCAATTTATTTTTAATCCTGTCTTTAATCATTTCCCATGGAGAAGTAGTTTTGCTGATGACAAGTTATATTGCCCATATCTTCAGGGGGAATTAGTTCAGTGTGGTGAGGCATCACAGCAAAATTAAAATCAAATTTTGGTTGTCTCATAATAGTTTTTCATAATCATCTGAAAGCCTAGTTAGTTAATACCACCGACATATTTTCTCTTCTGAAAACCTAACAGGTGTTTGGTAGATTGTCTTCATCTGTTACAAATCAGTCTTGATTCCAACTGGACATGTTCCATTCAATAGATGGACAGTTTTATACTTGTAGATATCCTGCACCTGTTCAAACAGTATCTGCTCCAAACCTCTCTTCTTAGTTGATGCTGGCTGTTCTCTTCTTGACACCTGGCCCATTTGATCCACATCATTGTCCCTATAGGAGAGATTTATTATACAGATACAATTGCACCTGTCTCAAATTATCTAAATCCATCTCTGTCTAGCACATCAACAGTCTTAGTAGAACTGTGGAGCCATAGGTTGACCTATGCTGAATCAAATTTTTGCTTCATGACAAGATGATATATTAATTCTCTAAAATCTTCATCAAAGTTAATTGTAACTGTGTTACCACTAGAAATAATCTTTAAGACTTCATTCTTGAGTTTTTACAATTTTCAGAATAAAATAGACAAATTTGAGTCAGAAGTAATTTTCAAATCAGAAATTATAGCAGATAAAAAACAAACTCAAAAAAATCTTTAAAATAGACTAAAATTTTTAAATTAAAATAAAGTTTAAAAAATTAAAAAGTTTTTTTAATTTTCAAATTAAAATTTAAAAAATAAAAATTGATGTTTGATGTTCCTAACAGATGTAAAACTCCTGTGAAATCAAAAAGTTATAACTAATGATACATAAATACATTTTGTATAGAAAGAAAAGCAAATGTCTCTGAACTTACATAAAAATTAACATTATAATAAGACCATTCTGATCTTTCACATCACAAAAATTTAACTACAGACACTCCTACATGGATTCTGAATTGGCAGATTCTCAAATTCAAATTCCAGCTGTAGGTTTTGAATATGTAGAGGCGAATTGTGGATGCAGATCTGACTGCAATACACCATTTTATATAAAGAAATTGAGCATCCACAGATTTTAGTATCCCTGGGGGTTCTGGAACCAACCCCCTGGGGGTAACCAGGAAGTACAGTACATGATATTTTGAAAAAGTTGGGGAAATGGCATTCAGTCAATGGGAATATAAAGTTGTGAAAACTTTTGGGAGGGAAAATTGACACTATCTAGCGAATTCTTTCACTTTTCACTTTCATGCATTGGAGAAGGAAATGGCAACCTACTCCAGTGTTCTTGCCTGGAGAATCCCAGGGACGGGGAGCCTGGTGGGCTGCCGTCTCTGTGGTCGCACAGAGTCGGACACCACTGAAGAGACTTAGCAGCAGCAGCAGCAATTACCTCAGAGAAGGCAATGGCAACCCACTCCAGTACTCTTGCCTGGCAAATCCCCTGGACAGAGGAGCCTGGTAGGCTGCAGTCCATGGGGTCGCTAGGAGTCGGACAGGACTGAGCGACTTCACTTTCACTTTTCACTTTCATGCATTGGAGAAGGAAATGGCAACCCACTCCATTATTCTTGCCTGGAGGATCCCAGGGACGGTGGGGAGCCTGGTGGGCTGCCATCTATGGGGTCACACAGAGTTGGACATGACTGAAGCAACCTAGTAGCAGCAACAATTACCTATTCACTTAGACTTTGATGTACTTATAGGAATCTAAAAAATACTCTGGCTGATATATAAATTACCATACACAGAACTTATTCATGTGAACTTATTTGTAATAGCAGATATTAGAAACAGTTCAAATATGCATCAGGAATATAGGAGTAACAGGAATAAGGAGGAACAATAGCATTTCCATAAATGAAGTATCATACACACTTGGGAAGAACTAGAAAAGACATGTATGTAATGATAGGTTTCCAAAATATATTGTCTAGTGAAAAAAGCAACTTTAAAGTATCTCTTCACAAATAGATATTTAAGTAAGTTAGGTTGATACATAGATAAGTGAAAGATAGCTGAAGTTGCTTTCTGAGCTTTGCAGGATTACTAGGGATAAGAAAGTTAGATAAATAAATCTACCTATCTAAATATCTATATATTTATAGAGACAATTTACAGTCTTCCCTTGGCATCTACAGAGGATTCGTTCTAGACCTCCCCATAGATACCAACATTTGCAGATGCTCCTTATAACCTGCTTACATCCTCCAGTATACTTTAAATTATCTTTAGATTGCTTATAATAGCTAATACAATATAAATTATCTATAAACAGTTAAGAGCACAAAACAAATTCAAGCTTTGCTTTGCAACTCTCAGGAATTATTTTTTCAAAAAGTTAATTGAATGGGAGAATACAGAACCCATGAATATGGAGGGCCAAATGCCTGCACCTGTGTGTGTGTTGTGTGTGGATATTTTCTATTTAAAATTGTTTTAATGTTAAAAAATGTTTAAATAATTTTATATACATTAAAATAACACTTTTATTTTGAGATAATTTGGGAATTCTAGAAATTTGCAAAATTAATGCAGAGTTTCTCTGTCGTAGAACTTTTCTTAATGTCTTCTGTAATCATAGGGTATTATCAAAAGCAAGAATTTAAGATTGGTATAATACTTTTTATAATAATTTTAAAAATATTTTAAAGAAACATGCAAATAATAAACTGTGGTAGCAAAATGGTTAGTAGTTGTGTGTGTGTGCTCGGTTGTTCAGTCATGTTTGACTCTGCAACCCTATGGACTGTTGCCTGCTAGGCTCCTCTGTCCATGGGATTTCCCAGGCAAGAATAGTGACATTTCCTATTCCACGGGATCTTCCCAATCCAGAGATGGAACCCACATCTCTTGTATTTCCTGCGCTGTCAGACCTTTACCATGGCGCCAACTGAAAATAGTTAGTTAGTAGATAGAGGGAAGAAATAGTAAAAGAAACAGGGGAAGAAATAGTAAAAGAAACAGAGGAAGGCAGAGAAAGAGCCCCAAAATAGGAAAGTGGGCATGTGATCCATAATTCATTCCTTGATGCATTGTGAAATCATTCCCGTGCACTGTAGTTGTAATGGGTGACTTTGTCGTAAACTATGGTAATGAAGATTTCAAAGTTACTTCCCTATAGTTAAAGTTTAATGAATAGTATTGTAGGGAAAAAAGTATGAAATTTTGAGACTAGCATCTGTTCTTAAAGAAAAACTTTATCTAATCTACAGAGAATTTTGACCACCATAATGAGGAAAAAAAATTGACTTTTGTTTTTGATGATTGCTTTTCTCTTATTTATATTTAATGTAAGATTTTCAAACTTTTACCCAAAACATCTATCCCAGATACCTATTATACAATTTGATATTTAATTTTAGATGCTGATATTTGGCTCATCACCCAAACCTCAAAATTTACACTTGAGGCATAAATTTATTTACCAGGGAAAATATTATGAGTTCTAAATCGATAGAGACTTTGGATAAGTTTTATGCTGTATATAAAATATGATTTATATTTAAATATACATTTTTGGTTAGATATAATTTCAATATTATTGAAAATCTTTAGATAAAGATAATTGCTGATGTCATGAAAATATCTACATATTTTTATGTCAGAAACTAGTGCCTTAAAGACATATGTTTATTTAAAAAACAGTACTTTTGTCTAATTGTCAAAACGACTAGTAGAATTTTCTTTCTGTATGTTGTATAGGACAAGTTATTTTCAGTAAAAGCAGTAATATGAGCTAGAAAAAAAATCACTAATATAAGCTGGAAAAAGAAAAATGTTCAAATTAAACATAATTTAATCTTCTAGAGATGATAGTAATTATATGATTTTTGTTGAATTAGTTAATGTCTATTAGATTTAGTCTACTCATTTATCAAACAAGATTAGGAATTTAGAATGTATCCTGTGGAATTGTTAAAATGATCATATGATTATGAGCCTGACTTGCTGCTTACTGCTAAGGAAGAAATTTTAAAATGATCATATTCCACACCTCAAATAAAACCGTTTGTTACATCCTTACTTTCTGTTTCTATTTTTAATTACAGTGTTGGTATCATAGCAATACGAAATGTTTTATAGTTGGGTTTAATCAATTAATAATATATTGCAAATATTTCTACAAAATTATAAATTTAAAAATAGTTTTTAAAGCATTTAGGCTCATAAGTATACATATACATATATATATTTTAAAATTTTATTGCAGTATAACTGTTTTACAGTGTTTTGTTTATTTTATAAGAATTTATCATTTGGAAGTATTCAATTCTCTAAAGTAGATAATTTATATTTATTACTTTGGTTCCATTGTAAATGTTGCTTTGTTAATTATCCTAAATCAAAAGTTCTGTAATTTTCTCTGATTATTTTCCTTAAAATAAATGTGTACATGTGGTATGACATTGGTTAAAAGTGATAACATAGTTTCTTAGTTTTTTTCCCCCATATATACTTCCATACATTTGCACGGATCTGTACTTACACTTAAATTATTATTTTTTATCCATTGGTTGCTGAACATGGGTATATTGAATATGCTTTATGTATTTATTAACAATTGGTATTTATTTTTGATGAGCTTGTTATTTTATCTTCTGGGTTCTTGCACATTCATTTTACTGTTGAAGTCATATTTACATTTTTTAAATACAAGTTCCTACCAAATATTTACAGTTTGGTCACTATACTATTTGTTAATTATGTGGCACTGACCATCATCTTGTACATTTCTCATAAAGTTGCTAACACAGAGGTAGCAGATTAACTTTCCTTTTGTATATTAATTACAATTTACTGCATAAGGTTTCTTTTAAAATATATGATAAAAATTTTATTGTAATAATTATACTTTGGTGGCAATAGTGGTAAAGAACCCATCTGCCAGTGCAGAAGACATAACAGGCCTGGGTTCAGTCTCTGGGTCAGGAAGATTCCAAGGAGGAAGGCATGACAACCCACTCCAGTATTCTTGCCTGGAGAATCCCACGGACAAAGGAGCCCGATGGGCTATGGTCCCTAGGGTCACAAAGAGTTGGACATGACTGAAGTGACTTAGCATGCCTGCAAAAGCTTTTGGCTATCAGTCATTTATCTAAAATTCACTTAGCACTGAGAATTACCTGCAGTATTATTTCTTGAAAAACTACATATAAAGTTACAACTATTTAAGGATAAGGAAAAAGAAGGAAGGAAAGAAGGAAGGAAAGGACAATGGAAGGAAGGAAAGGAGAAAAAAGCTTTGGTTTTAAAAGGTGTAGTAATCAATTACATGTGGATTGGGAGACAGGGTCAGTTATTTCACATCATACAGTTGAAAGCCCTTGGGCATCATATTTATAATTTTATATGAAACACGGGCTCAGAACTCACAAAAATAAACTATACTAAAACATATGGTATACTATGCAACAATTCTATTAATATGCAGCTTGTCTCATGGAATTAAGGGAAGAAGTCACTGTAAATAAACATAAATATCATTTGAGTGACTAAGTTATACAAAGCACATTCTTGACACCATGGGTAAGAATTGTGGATATACAATTATGACCCAAATTTTCTCTTCAGGGAATTCCTGTCTGAAAGATAATCTACTGTCAGCTACCCTTTTATGAAAAGCATTAGGTATACATGTTTTCTCACTTAGTTACTTTCTCCCAGAAACTTTGCTCTTTTCACCTCCTGTCCTATATATTGCTACTTTTATTTATAAAATATTTATTATAAAATATATTGTATATATATTATACACAAAATTATATATGTATATATTTCACATACATAGTTTCTTTCTCAACTTAAAAATGAGATTTACATCTATCTATCCATCATCTATCTAACAGAAAGAAATAGAAACAGAGATGCTAGCCCAGAACTGTGCTGAGTAAAAGTAGGGACTTAAGAAATAGCTACAGAATGACCCAATGTGCTGAAAACCAAATTCTATGATACTTGAATGAAGAGCTTACTTTCCTTATATTTATTGAGAATTACTCAGTTCACATTGTTTTCTAAGACAATATAACAGACAATGAGAAAAATGTGTAGCAAAGAATGAAAACCAGAAATAATCAATAGTCTTCAAAGTGGAAAATCTCTATAATTAATATGAAAATTATCATAAATAGCACTATAGATTATAAAGATATTACATTAATATTTGTAAGTATACTTATGAAACATAAAGGTATATCTTTAAGTTTTTAAACAGCATTTGATTGTGTCCAAACAGATAAGTGGACTTCCCTGGTGGCCCAGATGGTAAAGCGTCTGCTTACAATGTGGGAGACCCAGGTTCAATCCCTGGATTGGGAAGATCCCCTGGAGAAGGAAATGGCAGTCCACTCCAGGACTATTGCCTGGAAAATCCCATGGACAGAGGAGCCTGGTAGGCTACAGCCCATGGGGTCGCAAAGAGTCGGACACGACTGAACGACTTCACAAACAGATAAGTACTTATATTAAAAATGAAATATTATCAAAATATGGGCATCCGTTTAGCATAAGAAAAGTATTGTTGTAATTATACTTCAAATATTTACTGAGAATGTAGTTTCTCCTATTTAGTAAGAAATCTTCTGGTTCTGACAGAAGAGTGAATGGCAAATCCTCTAATTTGAACAATCTGTTAAAAGACAAATTTCATGTTATCTATGAAAAATATTGTGACTCTAAAGGAAGAAAAGAACAATGGTGTGGCCAATAAACATTTTCTGCCTTGGAAAAATAAGTAAGCATTATGAGGATTTCAAAGGAATCAGACAAGCAGGACAGAAATGAAGTCCCAGTTTGGATAATTAACCAGAACAAACAAAAAATTTGATGCCTGAAGTGACTCAAGAAGAGACATCATTGTACTGTTACTGCTCAGAAACCCCAAAGCAGCTTTATGAAACAAGAACTAGCCAGTAGAATTCTGATTTCAATAAATATTTCAAACAGCATTCCACTTAGACTGGGAAAAAAAATGCTTGTTTACATTAAATAGTACCAAGATCTAGTTTAATTAATAATTTTAATTAACTTGGTTAAAACTGACTGGCACTTTCCTTTTAATTTTATTTTAAACTACACTATAAGATTCAATATTAAATTCCATTTGATGCACAAATAGCAAAATATTTATTTAATATAGAAGTGGTGGAGTGGTAGATCGCTCCTGTATTTTTAGTATATTTGCTTTTAACTTAAAAAAAAAACTTTTTTTCATGTGCTATTTTTGCCTTATATATTATTTATATATTTTTTCAAGAAATCTCAAAATTAACAATGTTATTTAATAAAGCATCAATTCAGATCAGTCTCAGTTGTATCCTACTCCTTGCAGCCCCATGGACTGCAGCACACCAGGCCTCCCTGTCCATCACCAACTCCTGGAGCCTCCTCAAATTCATGTCCATCAAGTTGGTGACGCCATCCAACTGTCTCATCCTCTGTCATTCCCTTCTCCTCCTGCTTTCAGTCTTTCGCAGGATCAGGGTCTCTTCCAATGATTTGAATGATAAGCCTTGGATGTTAGTAAATTCTAGAAATTAAAATACATGACCTAAGATAAATGAATCAGTGAAGAAAGCTCTGTTACATACCCAAAAACCATCAGGTTTATTTTCCTCTCTCTAGACAAAAAAGTGGATTAACTCCTACAAAGACATGCTTTCACTTGTCTTTGGAGACTCTGTACTTGTTTTGTACTAGTTAGGGTTATCCAATAGTCTTCTCTGCTTTAATGGAAATGTTCTATACCTACACTTTCCAGTATGGTAGTCACTAGACTCATGGGACCAGCAAGCATTAGAAATGCAGCTAGTAGGACTGAAAATATAATTTTTTAAGTTGTGTTTGACTTAGGGTCACCTGAAAAGCAGAGCCTGAAACAGTGACTTACATAAGGTTAATTTATTTGGGAATACAAGAGCAGGGAGCAAGAGTGAAGGACAGCAGAAGTGAAACAAAGAACAAAAAGTTAATATACAGATGTATTATCAAATTGGGCATGGATCGTAGCAACTGACATTCAGTTTTTTAGGACTTCTGAGAAACTTTATGAAATTCATTTCAAAGTTGTTTATACAAAAGATTAAAGGGAGAAGCATTTATCCCTCAGCTCCCATTTCCCACTGATTCAGAATCTCAAAGGCATTACCTTTCTCACACTTTAGGGTTGCACATGCCAACTGAAAAAAAAAAAAAGTACAACATAAAAGTTGAGAATTATGTTTTATTTGGTGGACAAAACTGACAACTTAAGCCCAAAATGAAGCCTCTCAGATAGCTCTGAAAGACTGCATCAAGGAGGTAAATAGGAGCCAGGATTTATATGTATTTTTGCAGCAAAGGCCAGGTAGTCAGAATATCAAAAGATCACTTATAATTAAAAAAATGTCTGTCTTGGGTGGCCCGACATGGCCTGACTCAGTTTCACTGAGTTAGATGAAGCTGGTCCATGTGAACAGATTGGTGAGTTTTCTGTGCTTGTGGTTTTCATTCTGTCTGCCCTCTGATGGAGAAGAATAAGAGGCTTATGGAAGCTTCCTGATGAGAGGAGAGACTGACTGAGGGGGAAACTGGGTCTTGTTTTGAAAGGCGAGGCCATGCTCAGTAAATCTTTATCCAATTTTCTGTTGAAGAGTGAGGCTGTGTTCCTTCCCTGTTGTTTGACCTAAAGCCAAACTATCGTGGAGGTAATGCAGATAATGGTGGAACAGAGGAATAAAAGTGAATAAAAGAACAGTTGGATCCAAACTGTGTTTCTGGGAAATGGACTACGTTAAGGTTACCCACTCAGATGGCCAAATGTTTAACTAAAATTTGTGGCAAAGAGTTTGTCAAATAGTAAAAATAATACACTTTAACAAATATCATATAATAGGGCTTGTATGTGGAGTCTAAAAGAAAGGGTACAAATGAACTTAGTTATGTCAACTACCTATTACTTATAGGTACCTTAGTTATGTCAGGTAATGCAGATAATGGTGGAACAGAGGAATAAAAGTGAATAAAAGAACAGTTGGATCCAAACTGTGTTTCTGGGAAATGGACTACGTTAAGGTTACCCACTCAGATGGCCAAATGTTTAACTAAAATTTGTGGCAAAGAGTTTGTCAAATAGTAAAAATAATACACTTTAACAAATATCATATAATAGGGCTTGTATGTGGAGTCTAAAAGAAAGGGTACAAATGAACTTAGTTATGTCAACTACCTATTACTTATAGGTACCTTAGTTATGTCAATTGTCGCTGACCAAGAGCATTGCCAACAACTGAACAACAGAGGCATTTACCTTCTGCCTCTACGGAGGCTGAGCTCCATGCTGCTGCAGCTGTGGACCTAAAACAACCCCTGAGGGAATTCAGGGTGGAGTGAGGCCCTCTGTGCTCCAGGGAATCTGGTGGGACAGGTCTCTAGATAGTTGGATGATTTTAGGAACAGATTTTATGATCTCAATCCTTGCATCTCCTCATATCTAGGAAGCACTATATCCCTTCATGGTGACATCAGACCCTCATGACTAACAGAAACATTTTGTAAAATGAGTGCTTCATGGTATTGAGCTCTTCCTTCACCAAAACCTTATATATTGGCTTTCCCCTACTGCCTGTTTGGAGCAGTCTCTCAGAGCTCTCTGAGATGCTGCCTCCCAGGCTGCAGTCCTCATTTGGCCCCAAATAAAACTTAACTCACAACTCTCAAATTGTATGTATATTTTTTATTCAACAGTTAGAAAACAGAAAGGGCTTCCCAGTGGTAGAGAACCTGGTGCCAATGCAGAAGACATAAGAGATGCGGGTTTGGTCCCTGGCTTGGGAAGATCCCCTGGAGAAGGGCGTGGCAACCCACTGTAGTATTCTTGCCTGGAGAATACTCTGGACAGAGGAGCCTGGTGGGCTACAGTCCATGGGATCACGAAGAGTTGGAAAAGAGTGACCGACTAACACTTTTTCACACACAGTTAACTTATGAGGAAGCTATGTAGCTTGTGCTTGAAATGGTTTGAATATACTTTAGTTCCACTTTGATCTGACACAAAGAAGTACTATTAAGTAACTCCCTATAAGATGAAACCCAACATCAAGAATTTGAAACAAATGAAACAAACAAACTTGTGGAAAGAATATAAAGAAAACATGGGGTGGCTTGTCCGGAGTACTGTTAGAAGTGCTCACTGTTAGTGTGCTAAATTATAATAAAAAATTTTGACGTGCTGTTTTAATTTTCAGTAGCAAACAAATATGTTTATAAAGGATTTTAATAAACTTTGAGACATTTGGGGGAAAAAAGGAAAACAAACTTATGGTTACCAGGTGGGGGAGGAGTAAACTGGGAGATTAGGACTCATATATGCTGTTGTTCTTGTTGGTTAGTTGCTAAATCATGTCAGACTTGCTGAATTTGTCAGATCCCATGGAATATAGACCACCAGGCTCCTCTGTCCATGAGATCTCCCAGGCGAAAATACGTGGAGTGGGTTATCATTCCTTCTCTAGGGGCTCTTCCTGACCCAGGGATTGAACCTGCATCTCCTGCACTGGCAGGCAGATTCTTTACCTCCAAGCCACCGGGTAAGCTCTAGGATTTGTGTCAGACTCTTGCTGAATCTGTCAGACCCCATGGAATATAGGCCACCAGGCTCCTCTGTCCATGAGATCTCCCAGGCAAGAATACTTGGAGTGGGTTATCATTTCCTTCTGCAGGGGACTTCCTGACCCAGGGATTGAACCTGCATCTCCTGCACTGGCAGGCAGATTCTTTACCTCCAAGCCACCGGGTAAGCTCTAGGATTGACATATACACACTACTATATACAAAATAGATGACTAATCAGGACCTACTGCATAGCACAGGGACCTCTACTCACTAATGGCCTAAATGGGGAAGGAATGTAAAAAAGCATGGATATATATACATGATCCACTTTAATGTACACCTGAAACCACCACAACAATGTAAATAAACTAGACTCTAATAAAATTCTTTCAAAAGCACTTTAGTAAGGGTTTTGATGCCCTTTACTCAAGGAAAGACCACCCATGGATTGGGGGACTACAGCACCTCACAAGCCATGGAGTGCTCTGCCCTAGAAATTTCCGGTGGAAGGAAGCTTTAAACAATATTAGAAGAGGTGACATGGAAACGAGGTGTGATTCTCCTGGAAGCCAGGGCTTTCTTTGAGAATTCCAGGTCCCATTTTCTCAAGCAAGCCAGGTTACCAAGCCAAGCGTGAGCATTCAACTTCTAAGATGTTTCATTCGCTTTGTTTCTAAATAACTCCTTTTTCCTTTTCAGCCTCAGGTAGTTGCTTTGGGGGTTGCCTGAGTCCCTGGAAAGCCCCCAGTGGAGAATGGGGGCCCAAAGTTCAAGTGACCATGGGAGTTGGTGGGCTGGAAAAATGGGAAGTCTCAGAAGGATGGACAGAAGAGTGGGGGAGCTTGTGATCTCAGGGGATCTCACCCTGTGGCAGCTTGAAGCAGGATTTCAGATCCCCATGCAGAGACTGACGCCAGGTCTCAGCAGAAAGAAAAGAAAGAAAGTGAAGTCGCTCAGTCGTGTCCCTTTGCGATCCTAAGGACTGTAACCCACCAGGCTCCTCCAGGCTGGGTTTCTCCAGACAAGAATACTGGAGTGGGTTGCCATTTCCTTCTCCAGGAGATCTTCCCAACCCAGGGACTGAACCAAGGTCTCCTGCATTGTAGGCAGACACTTTACCATCTGAGTCCCCAAGGAAGACACCACCAGGGTCTCAGCAGTGAGAGTACCAAATCCACTAAACCTGAGGACAGTGACGAGTGATAACGCCCTGGCTCATCTGCTGTTCCGTTCTGTTCTGTTCAGTCACTCAGTCGTGTCCGACTCTTTGCGACCCCATGAATTGCAGTACACCAGGCCTCCCTGTCCATCACCAACTCCTGGAGTTCACTCAGAATCACGTCCATTAAGTCCGTGATGCCATCCAGCCATCTCATCCTCGGTCATCCTCTTCTCCTTCTGCCTCCAATCCCTGCCAGGATCAGGGTCTTTTCCAATGAGGCAGCTCTTCGCTTGAGATGGCCAAAGTACTGGAGCTTCAGTTTTAGCATCATTCCTGCCAAAGAAATCCCAGGGTAGATCTCCTTCAGAATGGACTGGTTGGATCTCCTTACAGTCCAAGAGACTCTCAAGAGTCTTCTCCAACACCACATTTCAAAAGCATGAATTCTTCAGCGCTCAGGCTTCTTCACAGTCCAACTCTCACATCCATACATGACCAGAGGAAAAACCATAGCCTTGACTAGATGGCCCTTAGTCGGCAAAGTAATGTTTCTGCTTTTGAATATACTATCTAAGTTGGTCATAAGTTTTCTTCCAAGGAGTAAGCGCCTTTTAATTTCATGGCTGCAGTCATCATCTGCAGTGCTTTTGGAGCCCAAAAAAATAAAGTCTGACACTGTTTCTACTCTTTCCCCATCTATTTCCCATGAAGTGATGGGACCAGATGCCGTGATCTTCATTTTCTGAATGTTGAGCTTTAAGCCAACTTTTTCACTCTCCTCTCTCACTTTCATCAAGAGGCTTTTTAGCTCCTATTCACTTTCTGCCATAAGGGTGGTTTCATCTGCATATCTGAGGTTATTGATATTTCTCCCGGCAACCTTAAGAGATTCCAGCTTGTGTTTCTTCCAGTCCAGCATTTCTCATGATGTACTCTGCATAGAAGTTAAATAAGCAGGGGGACCATATACAGCCTTGACGTACTCCTTTTCCTATTTGGAACCAGTCTGTTGTTCCATGTCCAGTTCTAACTGTTGCTTCCTGACCTTCATACAGATTTCTCAAGAGGCAGGTCAGGTGGTCTGGTATTCCCATCTCTTGAAGAATTTTCCACAGTTTCTTGTGATCCACACAGTCAAAGGCTTTGGCATAGTCAATAAAGCAGAAATAGATGTTTTTCTGGAACTCTCTTGCTTTTTCCATGATCCAGCGGATGTTGGCAATTTGATCTCTGGTTCCTCTGCCTTTTCTAAAACCAGCTTGAACATCAGGGAGTTCACGGTTCACATATTGCTGAAGTCTGGCTTGGAGAATTTTGAGCATTACTTTACTAGCATGTGAGATGAGTGCAATTGTGCGGTAGTTTGAGCATTCTTTGGCATTGCCTTTCTTTGGAATTGGAATGAAAACTGACCTTTTCCAGTCCTGTGGCCACTGCTGAGTTTTCCAGATTTGCTGGCATATTGAGTGCAGCACTTTCACAGCATCATCTTTCAGGATTTGAAACAGCTCAACTGGAATTCCATCACCTCCACTAGCTTTGTTCGTAGTGATGCTTTCTAAGGCCCACTTGACTTCACATTCCAAGATGTCTGGCTCTAGATTAGTCAACACATCATCATGATTATCTGGGTCATGAAGATCTTTTTTGTACAGTTCTTCCGTGTATTCTTGCCACCTCTTCTTAATATCTTCTGCTTCTGTTAGGTCCAGACCATTTCTGTCCTTTATCGAGCCCATCTTTGCATGAAATGTTCCCTTGGTATCTCTAATTTTCTTGAAGAGATCTCTAGTCTTTCCCATTCTGTTCTTTTCCTCTATTTCTTTGCATTGATCGCTGAAGAAGGCTTTCTTATCTCTTCTTGCTATTCTTTGGAACTCTGCATTCAGATGCTTATATCTTTCCTTTTCTCCTTTGCTTTTTGCTTCTCTTCTTTTCACAGCTATTTGTAAGGCCTCCCCAGACAGCCATTTTGCCTTTTTGCATTTCTTTTCCATGGGGATGGTCTTGATCCCTATCTCCTGTACAATGTCACGAACCTCATTCCATAATTCATCAGGCACTCTATCTATCAGATCTAGACCTTTAAATCTATTTCTCACTTCCACTGTATAATCATAAGGGATTTGATTTAGGTCATACCTGAATGGTCTAGTGGTGTTGCCCACTTTCTTCAATTTAAGTCTGAATTTGGCAATCAGGAGTTCATGATCTGAGCCACAGTCAGCTCCCGGTCTTGTCTTTGTTGACTGTATAGAGCTTCTCCATCTTTGGCTGCAAAGAATATAATCAATCTGATTTCGGTGTTGACCATCTGGTGATGTCCATGTGTAGAGTCTTCTCTTGTGTTGTTGGAAGAGGGTGTTTGCTATGACCAGTGCATTTTCTTGGCAAAACTCTATTAGTCTTTGGCCTGCTTCATTCCGCATTCCAAGGCCAAATTTGCCTGTTACTCCAGGTGTTTCTTGACTTCCTACTTTTGCATTCCAGTCCCCTATAATGAAAAGGACATCTTTTTTGGGTATTAGTTCTAAAAGATCTTGTAGGTCTTCATAAAACCGTTCAACTTCAGCTTCTTCAGCATTACTGGTTGGGGCATAGATTTGGATAATTGTGATATTGAATGGTTTGCCTTGGAGACGAACAGAGATCATTCTGTCATTTTTGAGATTGCATCCAAGTACTGCATTTCGGACTCTTTTGTTGACCATGATGGCTACTCCATTTCTTCTGAGGGATTCCTGCCCACAGTAGTAGATATAATAGTCATCTGAGTTAAATTCACCCATTCCAGTCCATTTTAGTTCGCTGATTCCTAGAATGTCGACGTTCACCCTTGCCATCTCTTGTTTGACCACTTCCAATTTGCCTTGATTCAGGGACCTGACATTCCAGCTTCCTATGCAATACTGCTCTTTACAGCATTGATCTTGCTTCTATCACCAGTCACATCCATAACTGGGTACTGTTTTTGCCTTGGCTCCATCCCTTCATTCTGTCTGGAGTTATTTCTCCACTGATCTCCAGTAGCATATTGGGCACCTAATGACCTGGGGAGTTTCTCTTTTGGTATCCTATCATTTTGCCTTTTCATACTGTTCATGGGGTTCTCAAGGCAAGAATACTGAAGTGGCTTGCCATTCCCTTCTTCAGTGGACCACATTCTGTCAGACCTCTCCACCAGGACCCTCCCATCTTGGGTTACCCCGCAGGCATGCCTTCCTTTCATTGAGTTAGACAAGGGTGTGGTCCTAGTGTGATTAGATTGACTAGTTTTCTGTGAGTATGGTTTCAGTGTGTCTGCCCTCTGATGCCCTCTTGCAACACCTACCATCTGACTTGGGTTTCTCTTACCTTGGGCATGGGGTATCTCTTCACGGCTGCTCCAGCAAAGCATAGCCACTGCACCTTACCTTGGACGAGGAGTATCTCCTTACCACCACCGTTCCTGACCTTCGACTTCTCCCTACCTGCAGGGCTGCAGGTGGGTCCTCGGCCTGCTTCCTCTGCCCCTTTCCCTCTCCCTACCGGCAGGGCTGCAGGTGGGTTATCGGCCTGCTTCCTCCACTTTCCCTCTCCCTACCTCAGCCTCATCTGCTGGGAGAAAGGAATTTCACCAAAGAAATAGAAAGTAGTGAAGCAAGCAGTGTTTATTTTGTTTGTGTGTGTTTGTCGATTGGTCGTGTCCGACGCTTTGCAACCTCAAGGACTGTAGCCCACCAGGCTTCTCTGTCCATGGAATTCTCCAGGCAAGAATACTGGAATGGATTGCCATTCCCTTCTCCAGAGGAACTTCCCAACCCAGGAATCGAACCCTGATCTCCTGCATGGCAAGCAGATTCTTTACCGTTTGAGCTATAGGGAAGTCTAAGTGTTTATCAGGAGCAGAAAAGTACGTGCGGATAGACACACAGGGCGGGGCTCAGAGAGGGTAATTGGGGTAATTTAAATCACTTCCATGGTGGCAGTTCTTCCTGGCTTCCTCTCGCCAGTCATCCTGCTTTGTCGATCTCCGAGTCCATATTTGGTCTGACTCAGGGCCCTCCCCACCGGGTGCGTGTGGATCTCTTAGCCAAGATGGATTCCACAGCAAGGGCTTCTGGGAAGTTGACAGAACATATTATGGTCTGGTGCCCCTCCCTTCTCTGAGCTCTGAGGAGCCTTTCTGTGCACATGTAGTGTGAGAGGTCTCCTTGGCCTCAACCGTGAGAAATAGGTGGGAAATGGCAACCCACTCCAGGACTCCTGCCTGGAAAATCCCATAGACAGAGAAGCCTCGTAGGCTACAGTCTGTGGGATCACAAAGAGTCAGACACGACTGAGTGACTTCACTTCACTTCACTTTATCTTCTATCCAAGCAGGCTTGCTCCTCTTGGCTGCCACAAGTATCTTCATCTTAGAGGACAGATCCCAGCTGCTCAGCCTAGGTCCCCTCTCTCTGCTGCCTCACTTGAGCAGACAAGCATCAAAGGACTCCAGGAGATGGATGGAAGACAGAAGGTGTCACGAGGAGGAAGGAGTTTACTGGAGCTGCTTTGGGGAGCATTTCTGTTTCTCGAAGAAGCCGAGGAAGTTCCAAATCATCCTCAGCAATATCGCACTGACAGGGGATGGCCAGAGCTGATGGGGCGTAATTAGAAATTTAAGAAGTGGATTTCTGGCAACTGAGAGCTTCCCACAGGAGGAGCAGCATCAAATAAAACAGGACTGCGAGACCTTTAAAAAATACCTCCGATCAGCCTCAGCATATCAGCTTCCAAGGTGGCCAAGGTCTGACCATAGAACTGTTAAAAAAAAATATTCTTTCAAATATCTTATTATCAGGTTACAGCTGGAACAAATAGCAAATATTCCTGATGGTATTAAACTTCTTTTTTTTTTTTAATTTTTAATCCTTTTTCTCTTAAACCAAGGTATACCTAGTGTCTTCCTGGTGCAGAGAGGTAGACACCCTTACAAATAGAGATTCACTTTATAAATTTCCCTTACCAAAGGGAAAACGATCCTCAGTTTCCAGAGTTTCTTAAGTGTCTGCTCTTTCTTAAAAATGGTCTGTGCAAAGCAATCCCTCGGCCAAAAAGGCGTCTTATGGGGTCACTTATTCTCCCCTTCACAGGGAAGGATGCTAACACATGCGGGTGGGGCATGAGAAACGTGACCGTCCATGAGGTGTGGCAGACTTCGGCTGAACGAATCCAGCAGGATTCTGGTTCAGCAAGAATCTTTGCTAAAACGCGACTGAACAGAGTTCCAAATCAGGGGCTTGAGGGTTTAGAGGAGCCTGACTAGAGTGAGGTGAAAGAGAGCGTGCCACTGCTCCGATGCTTCTCCCGGAGTCTCCCGCTAGGGGCAGCAGGAGGAAAAAAGCCACGTGGTCTCACAGGAAGTAAAGCATCAGTCACATGGGAAAGTGTTAACCACTCAGTCGTATCCGACTCTTTGCGACCCCATGGACTGTGTCTATGGAATTCTTTAGGTAAGAATACTTGAGTGGGTTGCCTTTCTCTTCTCCAGGGGTATCTTCCCGACTCAGGGATTGAACCCCCAGTCTCCCGTGTTGCAGGCAGATTCTCTACCCTTTGAACCACCAGAGAAGACTGAACTCACCAGTTGATGTCGATCCCAACTGTAATTGGGGACCTAAGACTGAGGACCTAAGACTGGGGCTGCTTGGGGGAGGAGCCTGGGGAGGACTGTGGCACTTGGGGACTGTCCTCCCTGGCTGCACCCACCCCTGAGAGCCCACACCAAGAGGGAGCAGGCTAGGACTGCAGGGCAGCACTCCAGCCTCAGGACAGGTGTCTGGAGGCTTACGGCCAGGATTCATACCAGCTAGTCCGTTATGAAGAGTCCCCCATCTTCACCTCCTGAAATCAACATGTGTGTAGAGATTAAATGATTTAACACATGTGAAGCACTTAGAACTCTCCAAGGCACCCAGTCAGCATTCAAATATAAAAGAAATTTAAATAACAAATAGAAAAATAGCTTGGAAAAATATCCACCACAGTCAGACCAGTTATCTCTTGTGAATGAATTTGACAAAGGTACTTTCACTTAATCCGCCTGCAATGCAGGAGACCCATGTTCGATTCCTGAGTCTGGAAGATCCCTTGGAGAAGGGAATGGCACCTCACTCCAGTATTTGCCTGGAGAACCCCATGGCCAGAGGAGCCTGGTGGGCTACAGTCCATGCGGTCACAAAACAGTCAGATACAAAGAGAAAGACAGAGCATGCGTGCGCCTGAAAGGGTAGGAATGGATTGCTCAATATTCTCCACTGTCATTAGCTAGAAAAAAGCCATATCTGCCACATTTTGGGTTTGTTATAGTTTTAAACAAGGAAGCACCTTTATTTTAATTAAATAGCTTTATTTTCAAACGCATTCTTTGCTTCAGAATAAAATTAAAAAAAAGAAAGAAAAGAAAATAACCAGGAAAGTGATAAAGTAAAGTAAGAAGCCCACCAATTGAAAGGGTAGGAATGGATTGCTCAATATTCTCCACTGTCATTAGCTAGAAAAAAGCCATATCTGCCACATTTTGGGTTTGTTATAGTTTTAAACAAGGAAGCACCTTTATTTTAATTAAATAGTTTTATTTTCAAAGGCATTCTTTGCTTCAGAATAAAAAAATAAAAAAGAAAGAAAGTAACCAGGAAAGTGATAAAGTAAAGTAAGAAGCCCACCAAGGATTTAGGTAGCACTGTAGCAAGAAAGGATGTCGAGGCAGAGGCAAAGTTGAAAGGATTCCAGGAAGAATCTCTAAGTGAAGTACAAGAATCAAGTAAGACCTTATCTCAACTGAAAAGTGACAGTGTTCGTCGTCAAGTCGTGTCTGACTCTTTGGGACCCTAGAGACTGTGGCCCCCCAGGCTCCTCTGTCCATGGGATTCTCCAGGCAAGGATACTACAGCGGGTAGCCATTCTCTTCTCCAGGGGATCTTCCCGACCCTGGGATCAAATTCCATTCTCTTGCATTACAGGCGGATTCTTTACCCTCTGAGCGACGAGGGAAGAGAAAAACAACAACCATAGAAGATAATACTAACATCCGATGCTAATCCCCTGGGGAAATTAGGGGCACTTATTAGTCCGAATCCCAAGACCGACACGAACAAGACCTCCACGACAATGCAAAAGGCAAAAAGGGAAATTTATTTCTGACTCGGGTCAGGGCCCCTGCCACATCCAACGCAGTGGAGTTAGACGAGAGGCCCTGACCTCTGGGTTCGAGCAGTATTTATAGGATTATAACAAAGGTAGGCAGCTGGCAAACTTAGATAGGTTGCACGGGTTACTCGTTAACTGAAGCAGCTGGCAAACTTAGATTGGTTGCACGGGTGACTCGTTAATTGCTGATTGGTCAGTTTTTCGCGGGCGAGGGCTTTCCTGAATAATTTACATCTTTGTCTCTATAGGCCACCTCTAGGCTACTAGGCTTACAATGATTGGCTGAGCAGTGAGCGCATGAATTTTGAACCTCGCATCTTACCCGGATTGGCTCAAGGTTTGGCACAAATGGGGACTTTCCTGATTGGCTTTAAGGGTATAATTTTTGGAAGCATGACTCAGGTTATATTTTTGGGCCTGGTGTAGCTCGCTAAGCCTGTCATGGCCAGAGTCTGGTCCTAACAAGGGCAGCCTGAAATTGGCCAGAGATTTACACCCTCCCTGGGAGCAGCCCTCCAACACTGACTGAGTGGAAGGAAGAATAAAGACCTCAGTTCACGTGTGCCTCAGATGAAACAGCTCAGAAATGTCCTACCCATCAGCCCAGAACTCCCTTTGGGGTTAAGTTCTAATCGCCCTCGGTGACGATTTGCCTGGGAATGCATCCATTATTAGCTTCTTCCCTTCCTGGCCTCAATAGCCCCTTCCCCTCGCACTCATTATTGCCCTGGCACACGTTACTAACAGTAATGCCTTGGTGATGTTACAATCACTAAGACCCTCACAGGAGGAGTGCTCAGGGGCTAAGGAAGATAGACCTGTTGACTTACATATGATCTGAGCCACTGAGAGATGTAAGGGAAAAGGCATTATAAGGAAAATGCAGGAGAGGACTGCCTTGTGGTCCAGTGGCTAAAACTCTGAGCTTCTAATGCAGGAGCCCGGGTTCCAGTCCTGGTCAGGGAGCTAGATCTCACATGCCAAACTAGGAGTGCTCAGGGGCTAAGGAAGATAGACCTGTTGACTTACATATGATCTGAGCCACTGAGAGATGTAAGGGAAAAGGCATTATAAGGAAAATGCAGGAGAGGACTGCCTTGTGGTCCAGTGGCTAAAACTCTGAGCTTCTAATGCAGGAGCCCGGGTTCCAGTCCTGGTCAGGGAGCTAGATCTCACATGCCAAACTAAAAAAGATTTCACACGCCACAACTGAGACCCAGAGCAGCCAAATAAATACATAAGGAGTAAGGCTAAAGTCTATGGGGTCACAAAGAGTTGGACCCGACTGAAGCAACTCCGTGCGCACTCAGGGTCCTTATATATACAGGAGTCCCACTAAACTATGAAACTCAAAGAAGTGACCAAGGCAGAAAGCTTTAGTACCTTTTAGACAGAGACAGCAATTTATGAAGAACTAATAAGAAAAAGGGTTTGGGGCTTAGGGTAGTAAGTGAATGAAGAAGTAACAGTTTGTTTATACAGCCTCCTTTGCCCAAATTTCCTGTTTCTGTTGATAAGGATGACTTCTTCCCTCCTCGGCCAGAGAAGTTACCTTTTATAGGGGAGATTTAACTCCAGCTTACAGGGGGACAGAGGATGGGTACAGTGTTCCTTTTGTACTGGCTGTTTCTCAACTAACTTTAATTCAAAATAATCAATGCTCCAAAGTGCCATATTTTAGGGGAGCATACTCTGCCTCTCCTTCAGGGCTCTGCAGAGAGGCCCTGGACCTCAGACTAAGGGCCAGCTATATAATTTGTGGGGCCNCTCATTGGAAAGACACTGATATTAGGAAAGATTGAAGGCAAGAGGAGAAGCAGAAGACAGATGATGAGATGGTTGGATAGCATCACCAAGTCGATGGACATGAGCTTTAGAAAGTGCTGGGAGCTGGTGATGGATAGGAAAGCCTGGTATGTTGCAGTCTATGGTGTTGCAAAGAGATGGACACAACTGAAGGACTAAACTGAACTGAACAAATTGAGAACAAAGACTAATAAATCTAATTGCATCAAGTTGTTGACTAGCTACCTATAACAACACATTATGTAAGCGGCTTTAAAATTCAGACTTATGACTCTACCTTCAGAATGGAATATCTTCTAAGGAAAAACAAAAATCCTGCCCATCAAAACAAAACAAAAAATAAATAAATAAATAAATAAAATAAATAAAAAGAAAAAAAGGGAAGAATTCTGACACTATATTCAACAACTTCAGTTAAGTTTAGTTCCTCAGTCATGTTCAACTCTTGTGAGTCCATGAATGGCAGCACACAAGGCCTCCTTGTCCATCACCAACTCCCAGAGTCCACACATTCATGTCCCTTGAGTTGGTGATGCCATCCAACCGTCTCATCCTCTGTCATCCCCTTCTCCTCCTGTCCTCAATCTTTCCCAACATCAGAGCCTTTNTTTTTATTGGGTCATTTATTTTTCTATAATTGAGCTGTATAAGTTGCTTGTATATTTTTGAGATTAGTTGTTTGTCAATTGTTAAAAATATGAAATGTTTCACCAATTTGCATGTCATTCTTGTGCAGGGGCCATGCTAATCTTCTCTGTATCTTTCCAATTTTAGTATATGTGCTGCTGACGCAAGCACAAAACTTTACTTTTAAAATATATTTGAGAGATGAATATTACCCACTGGGCAAAAGTTACTGCTCAGTAATATGGACCTGGAAATTCTTAATTTCTATTGAATTTACTCGTAACAAGGCAGTTTTATTTCTTTCTCTCTATGGCACGTCACACTAATCTTAAGAAAAGTAGAAGAAATATTATAGACTTTAACCAATCAAATGAATATTCTTGATTTTAATTTCCAGAAGTTTCTTGTCTCTTTAAATTTCTTTAAAGAAATGAGACTTAAATTGAATTGTATAAAATCTTTGATATGCAGTAAAATTCTGTTATGGAAACTCAGATTTTTTTAAGTTAGCAAAGACTCAGTAATATGGACCTGGAAATTCTTAATTTCTATTGAATTTACTCGTAACAAGGCAGTTTTATTTCTTTCTCTCTATGGCACGTCACACTAATCTTAAGAAAAGTAGAAGAAATATTATAGACTTTAACCAATCAAATGAATATTCTTGATTTTAATTTCCAGAAGTTTCTTGTCTCTTTAAATTTCTTTAAAGAAATGAGACTTAAATTGAATTTTATAAAATCTTTGATATGCAGTAAAATTCTGTTATGGAAACTCAGATTTTTTTAAGTTAGCAAAGTATTTACTTTCTACTGTGGCCTGCAATATTTGAGGATTGCACCCCTAAAAGAACTGCTGTAATTTTCAGAACCTGTGAATAAAAGATTGGCAAACTGAACTTAAAAAGAGGGAGATTAAACAGGTGGGCCTGGAGATTAAACAGGTGGGCCTGAATTAATCACATGAGTCCTTGATGAAGCAGAGAGTTTTCTGTAACTGATGGGTGAAAAATGGAAGGAGCCATATATGAAAGAAAGAGGTTAGTGACCTCTGGCTGACTGCCAGAAAGCAAAGAGATTTTGGACCTCTTGATGCAAAAATTGTTTCTGCTAACAATAAGACCAAGTTTAAAGTGGATTCTTGCCTTGAGCTTGTAAACACAAGCCTGTCTTGATGGAAGCCTTGTTGTGAGACTGTGAGCAAACCAGCCAAGCCAACTTGAACATCTGATCTACAAAACTCTAAGATAATAGTGAATGTTTTCTAAACTGCTGAATTGGTGGAGATTTATTATGTATCAATACAAAATGATTACACATACTTCTGAAAATCAAACATGATTTTGGTTTTACAAATATTAAACTTTTAAGTCATCCAAAGGGCAAAAGATATTTGCCACATTAATTCTAGGAAATAAGGTAAAGATAATTGCCCTCTGAAATCAAAATTATTAAATCAAGAAGGATACATCCAAGTTACCATAAAAGAGTAACTTGAGTTAGAAACGTTTGGGTATTCTGTGAATTTTAAAAATGATAAAGTCCTTTTCTCAGAGGAAAAACAATACATTTGCATATGTAGCCACAAAAGTTTGTGTTGAATATAAAAATTGATGATATTTAAAACCCCCTCTCTAAAATGATAACGACTACAAGAGCTGTATAGCACAATGGTAAAGTAGTTTCATGTATCAGCCTAATGAGAAAAATTAAATCATTTAGCATAAAAAGTAAATAAAGTCCACACACGTCTATGGGGTCACAGAAGCAAAGAAGAGCAAGGCCTATGTCATCATTGTCCAGAAGCAAATGTCCCTGTAACTGGCAAACGCCATTTTAGTTTACCACTCTTGTCTCCTTTTCCTGATTTTACACTCTAAAATCAAACATCTGCTCATTTGTTGCCCAGTGTAGATTATCTAAAAATTAAGTACAAGCTAGTTAAAATGCCTCATCTATCTAATATCTCCAAAATTAATATATGTCATGTTATAATATAACTCTTTCATATTTACTTCTAAGTCTTTCTTAGCTTCATCCACAGAAATTAACAATACCCACTTGAAATAATTCTGACTTGGTGATGAGACTGTTTCTTGTCCTGCAAGCTGAATGTCAATCTGGGCAATGATTGTTTCCTTAAGCCACAAGTATGTGTGACCAGTGGGTTTTTTCCAGATGAAACTTTGTGTGTGCCTGTGTGTCTTGGCATTGCTTTGCCGACTAAGGTCCGTCTAGCCAAGGCTATGGTTTTTCCTGTGGTCATGTATGGATGTGAGAGTTGGACTGTGAAGAAGGCTGAGTGCCGAAGAATTGATGCTTTTGAACTGTGGTGTTGGAGAAGACTCTTGAGAGTCCCTTGGACTGCAAGGAGATCCAATCAACCCTGGGATTCCTTTGGAAGGAATGATGCTAAAGCTGAAGCTCCAATATTTTGGCCACCTCATGTGAAGAGTTGACTCGTTGGAAAAGACCCTGATGCTGGGAGGGATTGGGGGCAGGAGGAGAAGGGGAAGACAGAGGATGAGATGGCTGGATGGCATCATGGACTCAATGGATGTGAGTCTGAGTGAACTCTGGGAGTTGGTGATGGACAGGGAAGCCTGGTGCGCTGCGATTCATGGGATTGCAAAGAGTTGGACACGACTGAGTGACTGAACTGAACTGAACTGAACTGTGTGTATTGGCAGAGCTGGAGGATCCTTTAATTGAACTTGTAAAAATTTAAAGAAAATAATAATTTTAATGTTTGGTATTAAAAAGAACATTTGATTTCTTACTTGGTATTAAGTTAAATTGCACTATAGCACATTGTTCAAAGGTAAGCTTAAAAAAACCAGGAATAAATTTGTTTTAGAATGATCAGTATTCAAGGGGACTAATTAAAATGGTAGACTTATTTTATAATCTTCTGTCAAAACAACATATGTTATTTCCTTTGACACTATTTGAAACCTTTCAATTTGCCACCTGCAGACCCAGAGAGCTCTTTGGAAAATTAATGACACTATATTACCTCTCTCTCTTGCCCTTTCTCTCTCTACTTATCTCTATCTTCCCTGCCTTACTCTTCTCCATTCCTCTTTTCTTTTCTTCCTAAGAAGTCTATAATTATGAAAAGTAAGATTTATCTCAAATATCTGAATAAATTATTTCAAGTGCCTAATTAGTCAATATCTATTAACAACTTTGGAATTTTGAGATATTTACTTTGTATTCCAGTTTTTCCAAAGACAGAATTCCAGTTGTGTTATTTTGTATTACTTATATACAGCATTATTTATACTAGTTATGTTGAAATGTGAGTGTAATATAAGGTTAGAAAATATTCCAGGATAAAATGACATTCTATCATCACCAGCTTATTGTTTCTAAGAGCAGTACACACATAATAGTATTTATTTTCCATGATTTTACATTTTAAAATGTAATGTTTTTTTTTTTTCAGATCTGTGTACTGTGAATTTCTCTTATGTGTATCAGTGTAATTTTCTTTCTGTCTTCCACAGGATATCCTTTGAAGGGGAGACATTCAAAATATTGATGATATCTTTTTTTTTTTTTTGTATTTTACTGTTTGTGCTTTTTGCATCCTATCACAAGAATATTTTTTGGCCTAACTCAAGGTCACAATACTATTCACCTATATCTTTTGTTTCAGAAATGTAATAGTTTTTCAGATTTTGTGTTTAGTGAATATGATACATTTTTATTTAATTTTTATATATGATGTTATTTCTATATTTCCATTTTTCTTTCATGAATGTATCTTATTTTTATAATCAGGAGTAATATAAAATAGCATCAATATTCATATGAGTAAAATTTTCTGTTAAAATAATTGATCATTTTCAAGTTACAAAGTTGAAAGTTTTCAAAATGATTGAAGACAAGAAAACTTTACTAAATGTATTTAGCACTACACTCCTTTCAGAGAACAAAGTTTTGCAAATATAGCAAATGAATATTCTTGATTTGAGTTAAATTCATTCAACAGCAATGAACTTAAACCTTGCTGTGTGTTGTGTTTAGTCACTCAGCCATGTCTAACTCTTTGTGACCCCATGGACTGTAGCCTGCCAGGCTCTTCTGTCCATGAGGATTCTCCAGGAAAGAATACTTAAGTGGGTTGCCATGCTCTCCTTCAGGAGATCTTCCCAATTCAGGGATTGAAACCAGGTCTCTGCACTGCAGGCAGATTCTTTACTGTCTGAGCCACCAGGAAAGCCCATTAGATATAATTTACTTGGTGGATGTAATTCACATAGATTTAAAAGAAATGCAAAAAGTGAAGATACTACTTTCTAATGAGTTATTTAAAAAACAGAGGGAATTATTTTGTTGTGGATAGGGAAATAATGAAGTGTCCTGTTAATAAGCATGCTTTAATTTCCTCCCAATTAAAGAAGCTTATCAGGGAGCTCCCAATGGTTATTACCACCATCAAAGTAATCAGTCCACATACTAACAAGGTGAAATAACTTGAATTTTATTGATAACATCAAGCTATATTCTTACTAAACCTCATACAGTGTAGTGAGGGCTTTCATATTATTTTGATACCAAGAATTTTGGTCCCATAATTTCCTTTTTGGAAATGGTACCATATTAATATTCTCAAGAGAAACAAAAACAACAAGATATATATAAAGAGACATATACTAAACAATATTTATTATAGTAATTGGCTCACACAGTCATGAAGACCAACAAGTCCCATGATCTGCTGTGTGCAACCTGGAGAACCAGAAAAGTCAGTGGTAAAATTCAGTCTGAGTCCAAGGGCCTGAGAATTAGAAGGCTGATGGTGTTTAGTCCAGATCTGAGTCCAAAAGCTGAGAACCAGGAGTACTGATGTCCAAGGGCAGGACAAGATGGAGGTCTTATACCAAGCAAAGAGAGAGACAAAGAAGGCAAATTCACCCTTCTTCTGTCTTTTTGTTCTATTCTAGCCTTCAGTGGATTGGATGATACCCAACCACATTGGGGAGGGCCATCTGCTTTACTCAGTTTATGGATTCAGATGCTAATCTGTTCTGGAAGCACCTTACAGACACACACAGAAACAATGTTTTGCCAGCTATCTGTGCATCCCTCAGCCCAGTTAGATTGACCTACAAAGTTAATTATTGTGGTTATCATTGTATATAATGTCGACATCAAAGAGTACTGATGTCCAAGGGCAGGATAAGATGGAGGTCTTATACCAAGCAGAGAGAGAGACAAAGAAGGCAAATTCACCCTTCTTCTGTCTTTTTGTTCTATTCTAGCCTTCAGTGGATTGGATGATACCCAACCACATTGGGGAGGGCCATCTGCTTTACTCAGTTTATGGATTCAGATGCTAATCTGTTCTGGAAGCACCTTACAGACACACACAGAAACAATGTTTTCCAGCTACCTGTGCATCCCTCAGCCCAGTTAGATTGACCTACAAAGTTAATTATTGTGGTTATCATTGTATAAAATGTCGACATCAATTTTAACACTCCTGCTACTGCTGCTAAGTCACTTCAGTTGTGTCCAAGTCTGTGCGACCCCATAGGCAGCAGCCCACCAGGCTCCCCCATCCCTGGGATTCTCCAGGCAAGAACAATGGAGTGGATTGCCATTTCCTTCTCCAGTGCATGAAAGTGAAAAGTGAAAGTGAAGTTGCTCAGTCATGTCTGACTCCTAGTGACCCCATGGACTGCAGCCCACCAAGCTCCTCCATCCATGGGATTTTCCAGGCAAGAGTACTAGCATGGGGTGCAATTGTCTTCTCCGTTAACACTCTTAGATCATTTCAAATATATAAAATGTAGCATTTGAGATTGAAAAAAAAATGCCTTGCTTTCATTTGCTCACTGATATCCTCTCTCTTCCTCAAACTGCACTACCTTTACATGTTTCAATCCTTTTCAGCCTGGTATAACTATACATAGCTATTTTTTCCTGTCCTTTAGAGAGCACAAGCTTGATTAGTTGGATGATAAAACATTGTAAGTTATAGAAATAAACATTTGGAACCAAATGATTGAATTAACTCCTACCAAGAATACATTTTGAGGCTGAATTAATATAGGGAATTTCATTAAATTTTCAGATCTTGGTTAACACATATGATTTAAAAAATGTCTTAGGCTTGGTGTTTCAATGTTTAAAGCCTCATGTATAATGCCAGACATGAAACGTATACCTAGAAAATATCAGTTTCCTTCTTCTTAAGTGATAAATAAGGAGTGAAGGAATTATAGATGTTAAAAGATATCAGTGTCTTAGGATCATATAGCCTGATGCAAAGAAGGAAGAAAACCAACACTTAAGTTTAGTGTCAAGAATCTCAGGAATGTGTATTAGTTTAAAGTCAGGAATGTAATGACTTTCATCTTGCTCCATGAGGGGGGCAGAAATGTGGGCAGAGGTAAGCATTCTGTACTAGAGTGCCCAAGAAAGTCATCTGGTTGGGGAGGATGAGAATTCTGCATGGACTTCTCAGGAAGCATGCATCTAACTAAAACAAGGAACCATATTATCACAGCCTATACCTGAAAGTGAGGAAGCATATGTTCAAAAACAAGCAAGTTCTCATGGAAGACAGGTCCAAAGTGAAGGCAGAGAAGGTTTGCACAAAGATTTTGGGTGGCTAACCTTGGAGCCTGTATGAAACAACTGATTGGTTCAAGACAGAAGGGAGTATGACTGGGCTGTCTGCTGTCACCCTGTTTGTTTAACCTTATGTTGAGCATATCATGAGAAATGCTGGTCTGGGTGAGTTATAAGCTGGGATCAAGATAGTCAGGAGAAACTTCAACAACCTCAGATATGCAAATGATACCACTCTAATGGCAGAAAATGAAGAGGAACTAAAGAGCCTTTTGATGAGGATGAAGAAGGACAGTGAAAGACCTGGCTTAAGCCTAAATACAAAAAACAAACAAACAAAAAATTAATATTATGGTATCCAGCCCCATTTCTGAATGGCAAATAGAACAAGAAAGGTGGAAGTAATGACAGATTTCCTCTTCTTTGGCTCCAAAATCACTGCAGACAGTGACTGCAATCATGAAATCATAAGACAATTGTTTCGTGGCAGGAAAACTATGACAAACATCGACAGTGTGTTGAAAAGCAGAGACATTACTCTGCCGAAAAAGGTCCATATAGTCAAAGATATGGTCTTCCCAGTGGTCACAAACAGTTGTGATAGCTGGACTGTAAAGAAGGCAGAACACCAAAGAATTGATGCCTTTGAACTGGGGTGCTGGAGAAGACTCCTGAAATTTCTTTTAGGAAGAAATTGGACAGTAAGGAGATCAAACCAGTCAATCTTATGGGAAATCAGCCCTGAATATTCATGGAAGGACTGGTGCTAAGCTCCAGTATTTTGATCATCTGATGTGAACAGACAACACATTGGAAAAATTCTTGATGCTCAGAAAGATCAGGGGCAGGAGAGATGGCATCAGAGGATGAGATGGATGGAGGGCATCCCTGTGAACATGAATTTGGGCAAATTCCAGGAGATAGTAAAGGATAAGGAAGGCTGGTGTGCTGCAGTCCATGGGGTCACAGAGTCAGACATGACTTGATGACTGAGCAACAACAAGAAGCCTGAAGCCAGCAGGTCTAAGACTACGGAAGGTACAAAGTTGAGAAGAACCATTCCAGACCAATAAGGAGAAAATCAAAACTCCATCAAAGGAAGAAGAAACGAGGAAATAAAGCTTCAACTGTTTTGTCTATACATAGTGGCCTTGGCAATTATGTAGATTAAAATGCTAGTAATAAAGAACCTGCCTGCCAATGCAGGAGACTTAAGAAACGAGAGTTTGATCCCTGGTTCAAGAAGATCCACATGAGGAGGAAATGGCAACCCACTTCAGTATTATTGCCTGGAGAATCCCATCGACAGAGGAGCCTGGCAGTCTACAGTCCATGCGATTGTAAGTGTTGGACACAACTGAAGAGACATAGCATGCATGCAAGCCATTCAAAAAATAAGCCTGATCTGGGAAATAAAAAAGAACAGGACTCATGTAATATTCTGAATCCTTAGAAACAGTACTGCTAATATTTAGATATAAAATTTTGCTTTCTACAATATAATACAAAAGTCTAAACAGTGGGCTTCTTATCATCTGTATATGTGAGTAATGCAATGTATATATTAATAACTTCATACCTATATTGTTGATTTTAAATGATATCTAGGTGATGACAATTAATGAAAAATTTTTGTCAAATAATAAAAATCTATTTCTTTACTTCTTTTTAAATTAAAAAATACTTAGATTAAGACATTAGGATATTGGAGAAGGAAATGGCAACCCACTCCAGTATCCTTGCCTAAAAAATCCCATGGACAGAGGAGCCTTGTAGGCTACAGTCCATGGGGTCACAAAGAGTTGGACATGACTGAGTGATTTCACTTCATTAGGATATTACTACTAAACTAAGGTTAGGTTTTTAAAAGTTAGTCATCAAGGTATCAATGATAGTCAAAATTAGTCTGTTAAATGTCATAAAATTTTTTATTATAGGTACAGTGATCTGAAAAAATATGAAAACTAAGCTTTAATATCAAAGGAAAAATCAATTTATAATTACTAAACTCTGAATATTGTATGAATTTTATATGTGCTTCACTATTTCCTGTATTTTAAAATATTTATTAGGATAATTCAGACTACTCTTAATGGTTTTCATTGCTGATGGCTTTATGCAAGGCTTACCCTAAGCAAAATTAGACAGAAGTTTAATTGAATCAATAATTTTTTTTTCTAAATAGCTCCCGATCTATTCTCCCTCTTTTTCCTAACCCTTTCTTCTCTCTCTCTTTCCAAGAAAGGTATATTCTAATTGAAACACTGCAGGTAGTAGAGCTAAAGTCCCATGCCACTCATAAAGACCATAAATGAGTAGTCACCTCCAGTAGCATATAATGTAGCTAATACATACAAATAGCAATCATATGATTTACACTAAAAATGAGGACATAAAATTTGGCAGTTTAGGGGGTGGCATTATAGGTAGAAATAGCAGACTAAGTTTCAGATTTCAAAATGATAATATGTCTTTCTTTTTTTAAAGATTCATAGGGACAAAATAAAACAATAATAATGGTGCCTTCTTTGCCTGGCTGCTATGTGGACTAAGAAAGTAACATTCCCAACCACACACCATAGTGTCTGGTACATGGCAACTGTTTAATACATAAGTGTTGTTATTTAGTCACTAAGTTTTGTCTGACTCTTTTGCGACCTCATGGACTGTAGTTCACCAGGTTCCTCTGTCCATGGGATTTCCCAGCCAAGAATACTGTAGTGGGTTGCCATTTCCTTCTCCAGGGGCTCTTCCCAACCCAGGGATCAAATTTACATCTGCTGCGTAAGCAGATGGATTCTTTACCACTGACCTACCTGACAAGACCTCAATATATGATTGAAAGTGAAGTCACTCAGTTGTGTCTTCATGGGGTCTTTGCGACCCCGTGGACTGTGCCCACCAGGCTTCTCCTTCCATGGGTTTCTCCAGGCAAGAATACTGGAGTGGGTTGCCATTTCCTTCTCCAGGAGATCTTCGTGACCCAGGGATCGAACCCAGGTGTCCCGAATTGCAGTCAGATGCTTTAACCTCTAAGCCACCAAGATTAAAATGAACCAAACACATTTTCCTCTCTTGCCATGCCTTTAAAGGTAATAGTGAGATTTCACTTTTTTGTCATCAGGAAATGAGGTGGATATTTGGTTAAAATCGTTGGTTTTTGGTTTGTCTTCAAGTTTTCATCATTGTCACAAAAAGTGACACATTCTATCACAATAGTGTCCCAAACAGAGGTCCTTTCTTCATATGCCAAGTTATTTTATGAAGGAGACAATACGTCCCAGCATTTTGTTGTCCAGTGGCTAACACATGTCCGTCTCTTTGTGACCCCATGGATGGCAGCATGCCAGGCTTCCCTGTCCTTCCCTGTCTCCCCGAGTTTGCTGAAAATCATGTCCATTGTGTTGGTGATGCTATCCAACCGTCTCATCCTTTGTCACCCGCTTCTCTTCTTGCTCTCAATCTTTCCCTGCATCAGGGTCTTTTCCAGTGAGTCAGTCTTTTCCACTTAACATCAAGTGGCCAGAGTATTTGAGCTTCAGCTTCAGCGTCAGTTCTTCCAATAAATATTCAGAGTTTGTTTCCTTTAAAATTGACTGATTTGATTTCCTTGCTGTCCAAGAGACTCTCAAGAGTCTTCTCCAGCACCATAATTGTAAAGCATCAATTCTTCAGCACTCAGTCTTCTTTATGTTCCAACTCTCACATCTGTACATGACTACTGGAATAACCATAGCTTTGATTATATAAACCTTTGTCAGCAAAGTAATGTCTCTGCTTTTTAATATGTTGTCTAGGTTTGTCATAATTTTCCTTCCAAAGATGAAGCATCTTTTAATTTCATGGCTGTAGTCACTGTAGGTAGTGATTTTGGAGCCCAAGACAAAAAAATCTGTCACTGTTTCTGCTCTTTCCCCTCTATTTGCCACGAAGTATATTTCCCAGCATACACAGCTGATGATTGCAAGGGCAGTACTTAAAATTCAGGTGATCTTCCTTGATAGACATTGCTCTTAACAGGCATGGCCCAAGTTTAGTGTCCTATGTCAATGGTTCAACAGGAGATGATTACTTTCTTTAGTATATATCATAGCTTTATTCTCTCCTCTGGCAGTCTGTTTTGAGTTAGATGTTAAAAAGCCATTTTAATGGCAAATTATTTTTGGAAAAGAAACTTTTGCAAATCTAAATTTTAAAGAAGTACTTAGAAATCTAGTACTGTCTGTGAAGATAGAATTTGGACTTCTATTAAAATCTGATAAGGAAGCATTGCAAGGTAGGATTCATGGAAAATGTAATATGATTAGTGAAGACATAATATTAAACTCTCAACTGAAATATCACTTTGTTTAAAAAGTTTGAAGATATATAAATAGTTGCATAAATATTTTTGTATTTTCTTAAGTGTGAGACATTTCTTAACCTTGAAAATAAATGTTAGCACATTTTGTTGAAAACTTAAATAGAAAATGTATTAAGTTTGATGAAGAGGTCATGTTAAAATTAAGAAAAGGAAAATTGTTAAGCCCATTCTGAGAGATAATAACAGTTTAAGCTGTATCAGTAGTAGGAAAAATTTACTTTTAATTGAAAAGTTGGATATTAAGCTAATGAAAAGAAATTAGAGATTTATTATGGTATACATTTCATTTAAAGTACACTGACGGAGCTGGCTTTTTGCCAAGAGTATGTGATGACTACGCCTATTACCTGTAAATTGAAATAATAGTCAACTGAGAACTGTTAACAGTTATTACCATTGTGCTATGTTTCTGTGTATCTGACTTGATATCTTTTAAGTGTGGCTAATGAGGCCAAAACAGCCAATAAACTTATTTAGAATAAAAATCAGTTTTTATCAGTTGTAGGGACTTTACTGAGGCAGTCATCATCCTCTATAGTCATTCTTTGTCCTCCATCCTGAGTGGTTGTTGCAATGACTACCAGTTGTATAATATTTTTAGTGTCATCTCTGTTATGGACTGAATTTTATTTACTCAAATAAAAAAAATGTATTAAAAAGACTTGCCTATTATTCTGTTTCTCAAAAAAAGCAACCTCAAATAGCAACTTACTCATCTATCTGCTCACTTTTTATGAAGAGTGTTCTTTTGTACACACATGCTTATATCACCTACGGAACTTCTAGAGGAAAAAATTTCTTTTAATCTTCTAGAGAAAGAGACAGCACCATGCAGGGGAAATAAAATGATGAAAGGAGTCAGAAGAATCATAAGGCTATGAAAAAAAGTTTCATAACTCAGAGAGTGGGTTATGGAGCTAGAAAGTCTTAAAAGGAATTCTAGCTCTGTTATATAATGTACGTGTGATATTGAATGAGCTACATAACCTTCATGCTTCTTCCTCAGTTTCTTCATCTGTATGATAGATAGTCTCATAGTTCAACTCTGGATATTACATCAGTTAAAATACAAAGTTCCTAGAACAGTTCCTCAGTCCTGGTGAGCCCTCCATAAATGCTGAAGAAGATTATGATTGTAAAGTACACCTCAGGTTTCTCTTATGAAAAATTGTGAATCTAGAGGGCTTTTGGCTTTGACAATATTAAGTTTTTAGTTATGTCAGATACAAATGTGCTTTAGAAATAAAAGTAAACACTTTATCTTATCTTTATTTTATAATAGTCCTCATTTTTAAATAGCTAAAGAAACAACCAGTGTACCATGGACTACAGTGCTTCTTAACCCCAGATTACACTGGAAGCCCTGGAAGATATTTTTATGTGCTAATATTCAGTACCAGAAAAATGAAATCAGACCTAGGGATGGAGAGGGAAATTGGCCATCAATATTGAGGCTATTTAATGAGTAACTCTGAGCTAATTTAGGAAAAAAATGTTTTCTCTTTTTATGGCTCTACATTTTCATTCTCCCATTACATTTTTATGAAGAGAAAGAAAATATATATAAACTGTTAGCATGTTGATAAATTGACAACAAATAAAGCAAATAAATACCAGTAACAGAAGCAAAAACAAAGGATCTTTTCTTACTACTCAATGAAAGTACTTCTGCAGGCATCTAGAATCACCTTCAGGAATTTGGAGATAATTTTCCACATGTTCAAAATCACCACAGTTCTCTTACTTGCCTTTTCTGCTACAATCATTGATATTCTTAAATAGCACTTCTTTTAGTTACCCGCAGTTTTAAATTAAAATGATATTGAATGCTGGAATTAATTTTTATTTAACTGTATTCTTCCAAAGTTCTTAGTAAGCATAATATTTAATTCATTCAGAAATGTTTATTGATCATACAACAGTACAAAATGTCTGTTGAGTCTAAAATACACAGAAAAGACAAGTTACTAAGACAAATTGAAAATTTCCTTGGGGAAAATACAACTCACAATATTTCAAGATGTGATGTTTATGCTTAAAATATCTGATAAGTTTTCCAATTTGAACATTAAACAAAGAGGATTCTATGTAAATGAAAAGAGCAAACTTATAAGTGATGGAACCAGGGATTCTCAGTCCAGATTATTTTACAAAAAAGCACAGTTTCTCCTAATTTCTCACTTTTTTGTCATCTAAAATGACTTTAAGTAAGTAAGTAAGTAAAGTCACTCAGTTGTGTCCGACTCTTTGCGACCACATGGACTGTAGCCTATCAGGCTCCTCCGTCCATGGAATTTTCCAGGCAAGAGTGCTGGAGTGGATTGCCATTTCCTTCTCCAGGGGATCTTCCCAACCCAGGAATCGAACCTGGATCTCCCGCATTGCAGGCAGATGCTTTACCATCTGAGCCACAAGACCCAAATATATAAAAATAATATAAACAAGAAGGATATTTTTGAAGTAATGCTTTAAATACTACCTTGATTGAGCCCATGGAACCTTAGCATTTAGTCTTCTTTAGTCTATCCTAAGTCCCTTGGACTGCAAGGAGATCAAACCAGTCAACCCTAAAGGAAACAATTCTGAATATTCATTAGAAGGAATGAGGTTGAAGCTGAAGCCTGATACTGATGCGAAGAGCCAACTCATTAGAAAAGACTCTGAAACTAGGAAAGATTGAAGGCAGAAGGTTGAGAAGATGACATAGGACAAGACAGTTAAATGGCATCACTGACTCAATGGACATGAGTTAGAGCAAGCTCCAGGAGATGGTGAAGGACAGGGAAGCCTAGAGTGCTGCAGTCTAGGGGGTCACAAAGAGTCAGACATGACTGAACAACTGAACAACAACTTAAGAAATGGTATAAAAGTTTTTGATATAAAAAAATTTTGTTTAGAGAAAAACTGTGATTTTGCTATCTGCCTCAAAAATAGTTTGTGTGATGAATAGTAAGTAATCAAAAGAAAAATAATTCCACCAGAGAGTGCATTCACTCATTCAAAATACTTAACAGCGACTTTTCTGATGGTCCAGTGGTTAAGACTTTGCCTTTCAATGTAGGGAGTGCAAGTTCAATCCCTCGTCTGGCAACTAAGATCCTATGTATAGAATGCACCCCCCAAATTAATTAATTAATTAATTAATTAATTAAAAGACATACTTAACACAAAATTTGGAGCATCAATGGCCTCATCCAGTCATTCTCCTCACATCGAACACAGAAAGTGTGAAGTAATGGTTTCTACATAAATCTACCTATCTTGCTTAAGCTTATATGAAATATTAAGAAGGACTGACTCTTTTTCTTTCTCAGTGATATCACGGCAGCGGTTTGGGAACACAGACTTCAATTTTTAAAAACCATAAAAATAAAAAGACAAAATATCCATTTCAGTGAAGACAGGTTTTTGGAAAAGCATGTGGCTGAATAAAAGCCCCACTCCTTGGTGTTGAGACAAAAATAGCAGTTGGAGAGCAGAGAACACCCTTTCCTGTGGAGTTTAAATTAAATTCAGATTTGTTTCAGCAGGGCCTTAATAGAGTCTCTATGCTTAGGATGTTTTGGCTAAGTTGGTGACTCCACATGCTTTTGCTATGTCGAAGCCTATTTAGTCATTTTGTACATTCAAGTAAAATGGTATTGTGATAACCAACTGATATATGTATTAAATCTGTGGTCATTCTTTGGGAACTTGTACTAGAGGATTTCTTAATGTGTAAGCTATGAGAAAAAATATAACATTAATTCTGTTACAATAGCCTTCTGTATTTATCACCAGTACTTAATCTTTACTATTTTTTCAATCATAACTGCCAATCCCACTGCCTTCTATCCAACTAAATCTATATTGTCCAAAGAAGCTCCTCTTATCAGTAATTAAAGAAAACTCTGCTTCTGAAAGAGCCTTCCATTGCAAAGCAGGTATACCAGTGATGTTTTACTGATGTGTGCTGTGTGCTCAGTCACCTTTGACTCTTTGCAGCCCCATGGACTGTAGCCTGCCAGGCTCCTCTGTTCATAGAAATTCTCCAGGCAAGAATACTAGAGTGGGTTGTCATTTCCTACTCCAGGGGATCTTCCTGATCCAGAGATGAGACACACATCTCTTATGTCTCCTGCATTGGCAGGCAGATTCTTTACCACTAGGGCCACATGAGAATCCCATTACACTGGTAGTAACTTTTAAAAAATATTTCTTTTAGTCACCTTAGAGAGGGGAATAGAAGTAATAGAAGGATGAAAATTTGACAGATGAGAAATCAGATTAACTCTGTTTACCTCCCTTATTTTTTGCTCTTTTACAATAACTCTTCATATGTTTCTTTTGTCTTTGAAATTGAAAGTTTTGGCTGCTCAGTCATGTCCAATTCTTTGTGACCCCATAGACTATAGCCCACCAGGCTCCTCTGTCCATGGGATTCTCCATGCAAGAATATTGGAGTGGTTTCCATTTTCTTCTTCATTCTTTTGTGTATTTAATATGAATTGAAAGCTGTCAGCTTTGTATAAGCATTTAAAGCAAACTAGAATAGACCTCTCAACCAAGTAATATGTTTACATTAAGAAGCTTGGCTGTGTGCAGCCTTTAGGCTGAAGGTGGTTAAGGGATGAGATTAATTCCACTACCTATCTCTTCTGATATGTTTTGAGCAACCAAATACAGCCTAAAGAGTATGCAAATAAGGATATTTAACACAGTAACATGTATATTTACTTAGCCAGTCATGAAATATTAAGGAGAGAGTTGTCCCATTTTTATTTGGAAAATATTTAGATCACAAAGGCTATTTAGTTTTGCATGTTTAATACAAGATGCACCAGATATTGTACAGTAAATGTAGACAATGGTCTTATGATGTGTATGTTTATATAATCAGTTTAGTGGTCAATCATTTTGGGTAGAAATGAATGAAGGAAATTACAGTGAGTACAATAGAAGAAAATTGAAACAGGAATGAAAAATTACTAAATCAACTGATTACTTATTGAGAGAATGAGTATTATTAACTGATTACTTATTGAAATTTGCTTTACAAATTGCAATGTTTCAATCTTCAGAAATAATGGGCTCCACTCTAGGTGAGGATATCTAAAGGTATCTGAAAAATCCTCTAGAGAAAAGAATGGCAACCCACTCCAGTATTCTTGCCTGGAGAATCCCATGGACAGAGGAGCCTGGTGGGCTATAATCCTTGGGGATGCAGAGAGTTGGACACAACTGAGTGACTAATGGAAGTCAGAAGTTCAAAATGGATCTTAACTAAAATCAAGGCATCACCAGGGCTGTGCTCTTTTTGGAGCCTCTGTGAGAAGATCCGTCTACATTCCATAGCTTATGATCCCTTTCTAAGCTAGCAATGTACAGTTGAATCTTTCTCATATATGTCACTCTGGCACTGACTCTTCTTCTGCCTCCCTCTTCTGTCTTTCAAAACCTCTGTGGTTACATTAAGCTCATTGGAATAACCAAAGATTATCTCACTATTTTAAACTCAGTTGATTAGTGAGCAACCTTAATTTCACCTGCCACCTTCATTCTCCTTTGTCATACAATAGCATATTCAGAGGTTAGAATATAGAAATATTTGAGAAGCCATTATTTTTCATACCACACAGCCTAAAATAGAGAGAGCTTCTCAATAGATCTCAAACTCATGACAGTAACCATAGTTTTTGCTTTTATTATGAAGAACATGAGAATTTTGAGGTATACATACACACACACTTATCTTAAAATGCTTTCTTCAGCTATCTCTATTAAAAGTGAATCCTTGATAAAGTCAGTCTGTATTAGTTCTCTGTGAATGAATGCTGTAACCATTTACTACAAATGAAACAGTTTAAGACAATAGAAATTCATCCTCTTGCAGCTCTGGCAGCTTGAAGTCTGAATACAGGGTTTTGTTAGGGCTGTGCTTCTTTCAGAGACTCTAGGAGAAAATCTGTTCAGTTTGTTGTGGCCACTGGGATTCTTTGCGTTAGTTGCTCACTCCATTCTCTGCCTCCACTGTCTTCTCCTTTGTGTGCTGTGAGTGCATGCTCAGTTGTGTCGATCTATTTGTGACCCATGGACTGTGGCTCACTAGGCTCCTCTGTCCATGGGATTCTCCAGGCAAGAATACTGGAGGGCATGACAACAAATGTCCTCGTCCAGGGGATCATCCTGATCCAGGGATCAAAACCATATCTCCTGTTTCTCTTGCATTGCAGGTGGATTCTTTACCAAATGAGCCACTGGGGAAGCTCCTTCTCTTTGCGTGTCTGTCCAATCTACCTCTGCCTTCCTTTTATAAGGGTACTGGTGATGGCACTTAGGACCTTCCTGAATAATCCTAAGTGATATCCTTATTTCAATGTCCTTAACTTAAGTATATCTGTAAAGATCCTTTCTCCAAATAAGATAGCATTTACATGCCCTGAGGAGTAGGATTTATATGTATCTTTGGGGCAACTATTTGACTGACTTTAAGTCATATAACAAAGAAGTAAATTAGAAAGTTATGCATAAAATGTGAAATTAATTTTTTCCATCTGACAGAGAAGAGATAAAGTTAATTTCTGGGTCAAGATCTGGAAAAGCCGGGAGGGGCGCCTAAGATGGCAGAGGAATAGGACAGAGAGACCACTTTCTCCCATACAAATTCATCAAAAGAACATCTCAACGCTGGGTAAATTCTACAGGGCAGCTTCTGAATGTGAGCAGAGGANTAATTTTCACATATTCTCCAATTTACTTATCTTGATTTGGTCAAACATGATTATTCTTGTTTGTAAGTAAAATAGCGTATTTTTAAGTGAAGCAAACATAATATACAAAACATATAAACTAAAAGAATGAAAGCACAAAGTATTCTTCCTCCCACTCCCTGGGGGTTTCAGAATATTTCAGAATATTCAAAGCATATGATTATTTTGTGTGCTATATATAAAACATAATTACTTTTGCTTCCTTCTTAACTGCATTTTGGGCCATTTTAGATTATGATTACAATTACAAGATATCAAGCCAGAGAAAGAAAAAAAATATTATATATTAACACATATATTTGTAATCTAGAAAAATGGTACTGATAAACCTATTTGCAGGGCAGGAATAGAGACACGGACATAAAGAATGGACTTGTGGACACAGGGGAGAGGGAGAGATTGGGGCAAACAGAGAGAATAGCATTGACATACATACACTACCAGGCATAAAATAGCTAGTGGGAAGCTGCTTTATAGCACAGAGAGCTCAGCTTGGTGCTTTGTGATCACCTGGGGAGGGGGAGGGGGTGATGGGAGGATGGAGGTGAGGTGGGAGGGAGGCACAAAAAGGAAGGAATATATGTATGCTTATAGTTGATCCACATTGTCATATAGCAGAAACTATCACAACATTGTATAGCAATTACACTCCAATTATTTAAAAAGACATTTGTAAAAAAGAAAACACCTTAGTTCATTACTCAGTTGATTTAACTTCATGATTCTCAGTATATAGATGACTACAAGTATCTGGGTGACTGAAATTATCAGTCTATAAAATATGTCTATGGTTAACAACATTGATGAATGAAATCATGCTGTGATGTTGATTAAGATTGAATTCGATAATTGTTAGGTAAATGTTGGGCTGATGACAGGCTAAATGGATGTATGGATGAATATATGGAAGGATGGATATAGAAGTGACTGGATGAGGAAATATCATTTCAGTACCTATTTGTGTAAATGCTATTTAATATTTAAAACATTAATAATATTATGTTGCTCACGTCCTATGATTCACAGTATTTTGTATTGTTTTACCCACAAATGCTTCATTTATCCAATTTTTAACAGTTTCCATGTAAATAAAGTTTCTAGGTAGTATACTTAGCACTTTAAGTACTATATTAGTTTTATTTTATTTTTAATTTTTATTTTTAATATATTTTATTTTACAATACTGTATTGGTTTTGCCATACATTGACATGAATCCACCACGGGTGTACATGAGTTCCCAATCCTGAACCCCCCTCCCACCTCCCACCCCATATCATCTCTCTGGATCATCCCCAGGCGCCAGCCCCAAGCATCCCATATCCTGTATCAAACATAGACTGGTGATTCATTTCTACATGATAGTATACATTTTCAATGCCATTCTCCCTAATCATCCCATCCTCTCCCTCTCCCGCAGAGTCCAAAAGTCCATTTTATACATCTGTGTCTATTTTGCTGTCTCGCATACAGGGTTATCTTTACCATCTTTCTAAATTCCATATATATGGGTTAGTATACTGTACAGGTGTTTTTCTTTCTGGCTTACTTCACTCTGTATAATCGGCTCCAGTTTCATCCATCTCATTAGAACTGATTCAAATGTATTCTTTTTAAGGGCTGAATACTGCAGATGGTGACTGCAGCCATGAAATTAAAAGATGCTTACTCCTTGGAAGAAAAGTTATGACTAACCTAGATAGCATATTCAAAAGCAGAGACATTACTTTGCCGACTAAGGTCCACCTAGTCAAGGCTATGGGTTTTCCAGTAGTCATATATGGATGTGAGAGTAGGACTGTGAAGAAGGCTGAGTGCTGAAGAATTGATGCTTTTGAACTGTAGTGTTGGATAAGACTCTTGAGAGTCCCTTGGACTGCAAGCAGATCCAACTAGCCCCTTCTGAAGGAGATCAGCCCTGGGATTTCTTTGGAAGAAATGATTCTGAAGCTGAAGCTTCAGTACTTTGGCCACCTCATGCAAAGAGTTGACTCATTGGAAAAGACCCTGATGCTAGGAGGGATTGGGGGCAGGAGGAGAAGGGGACGATCAAGCATGAGATGTCTGGATGGCATCACTGACTCCATGGACGTGGGTCTGGGTGAACTCCGGGAGTTGGTGATGGCAGGGAATCCTGGCGTGCTGCGATTCATGGGGTCCCAAAGAGTCAGACACGACTGAGCGACTAAACTGAACTGAACTAAACTGAATACTCCATTGTGTACATGTACCACAGCTTTCTTATCCATTGATCTGCTGATGGACATCTAGGTTGTTTCCATGTCCTGGCTATTATAAACAGTGCTGCAATGAACATTGGGGTATACGTGTCTCTTTCAATTCTGGTTTCCTCAGTGTTTATGCCCAGCAGTGGAATTGCTGGGTCATAAGGGAGTTCTATTTGCAATTTTTTAAGGAATCTCCACACTGTTCTCCATAGTGGCTGTACTAGTTTGCATTTCCACCAACAGTGTAAGAGTGATCGTTTTTCTCCACACCCTCTCCAGCATTTATTGCTTGCAGACTTTTGGATCACAGCCATTCTGACTGGTGTGAAATGGTACCTCTTTGTGGTCTTGATTTGCATTTCTCTGATAATGAGTGATGTTGAGCATCTTTTCATGTGTTTGTTAGCCATTCATATGTTTTCTTTGGAGAAATGTTTATTTAGTCCTTTGGCCCATTTTTTGATTGGGTCATTTATTTTTCTGGAATTGAGCTGCAGGAGTTGCTTGTATATTTTTGAGATTTGTTGTTTGTCAGTTGTTTCATTTGTTATTATTTTCTCCCATTCTGAATGCTGTTTTTCACCTTGCTTATAGTTTCCTTTGTTGTGCAGAAACTTTTATTTTTAATTAGGTCCCATTTGTTTATTTTTGCTGTTATTTCCAGTATTCTGGAAGGTGGGTCATAGAGGATCCTGCTGTGATTTATGTCAGAGAGTGTTTTGCGTATGTTCTCCTCTAGGAGTTTTATAATTTCTGGTCTTACATTTAGATCTTTAATCCATTTTGAGTTTATTTTTGTGTGTGGTGTTAGAAAGTGATCTAGTTTCATTATTTTACAAGTGGTTGACCAGTTTATCCAGCACCACTTGTTAAAGAGATTGTCTCTACTCCATTGTAGATTCTTGCCTCCTTTGTCGAAATAAGGTGTCCATAGGTGTGTGGATTTATCTCTGGGCTTTCCATTTTGTTTCATAGATCTATATTTCTGTCTTTGTGCCAGTACCATACTGTCTTGATGACTGTGTCTTTGTAGTAGAGCCTGAAGTCAGGCAAGCTGATTCCTCCAGTTCCATTCTTCTTTCTCAAGATTGCTTTGGCTATTTGAAGCTTTTTGTATTTCCACACAAATCTTGAAATTATTTGTTCTAGTTCTGTGAAAAATACCGCTGGTAGCTTGATCGGGATTGCATTGAATCTGTAGATTGCTTTGGGTAGTATACTCATTTTCACTATATTAATTCTTCTGATCCATGAACATGGTATATTTCTCCATCTATTAGTGTCCTCTTTGATGTCTTTCCTCAGTGTTTTATAATTTTCTATATATAGGTCTTTAGTTTCTTTAGGTAGGTATATTCCTAAGTATTTTATTCTTTTCGTTGCAATGGTGAATGGAATTGTTTCCTTAATTTCTTTTTCTACTTTCTCATTACTAGTGTATAGGAATGCAAGGGATTTCTGTGTATTGATTTTATATCCTGCAACTTTACTATATTCAATGATTAGCTCTAGTAATTTTCTGGTGGAGTCTTTAGGGTTTTCTATGTAGAAGATCATGTCACCTGCAAACAGTGAGAGTTTTACTTCTTCTTTTCCAATTTGGATTCCTTTTATTTCTTTTTCTGCTCTGATTGCTGTGGCCAAAACTTCCAGAACTATGTTGAATAGTAGCAGTGAAAGTGGGCACCCTTGTCTTGTTCCCGACTTTAGGGGAAATACTTTCAATTTTTCACCACTGAGGATAATGTTTGCTGTGAGTTTGTCATATGTAGCTTTTATTATGTTGAGGTATGTTCCTTCTATTCCTGCTTTCTGGAGAGTTTTTTATCATAAATGGATGTTGAATTTTGTCAAAGGATTTTTCTTCATCTATTGAAATAATCATATGGCTTTTATTTTTCTATTTGTTAATGCGGTGAATTACATTTATTGATTTGTGGAATTGAAGAATCCTTGCATCCCTGGGATAAAGTCCACTTGGTCATAGTGTATGAACTTTTTAATGTGTTGTTGGATTCTGATTGCTAGAATTTTGTTAAGGATTTTTGCATCTATGTTCGTCAGTGATATTGGCCTGTAGTTTTCTTTTTTGGTGGCATCTTTGTCAGGTTTTGATCTTTATTAGTTTTCTAAGTTTGGAATACAGATTACCACAAACTACATAGCTTAAAACAACAGAAATTTGTTTTCTCATAGTTCTGCAGCTCACAAGCCCCAAATCAGCATTGGCAGAGCTCTTTCACTTTTTTCCAAGTATCTGAATAGAATCCATTCCATGTCTCTCTCCTAGCCTCTGGTGGCTGGTCACAATTCTTGACCTTCCTTGGCTTTCTGTACAGTAGTCCAATCTGTCTCCTCTGTCTATATCTTATCCTCTGTCTATATCTTATCCTCTCTTGTCTTATGAAGATATTTGTCAATGGATTTAAGGCCCTTCCAGATAATTAAGGATGACCTCCTCATCTCAAAATCCTTAACTTGTGCAATACCTTGTTTTCCCAAAAAGGTAACATTCCCTGATTCTAAGAATTAGGATATAGACATATTTTGAGGGGATCCCAGTCACCTTGCTACAAACACTAGAAACATTTTAAACAGGGTTGTTCCTGAAGATAGTTATTTATCTGCCTTATTAAGTAGAAGATAGTTAACATAAGTCTATCCTAATTGCTCAGATACTTCACTGTGTAGTTTATATATACAGTGACATTTTCATGAGATATGCAGAGCTGTTTGCTCCAATACTGAGTGCCTCTGAACTAACATTATTTCTTTAATTCTTGTATATTTTTAGTGTTTCTGTCCCTTCTCTTTTTGTCAGCTGTAATTTCTTAATCCTGTGTTAGTATTGACTCTCATTTTCCTATACTAATTTAATACTTCTAATATTTTGTAATAATAATGCTTGCTATAAGTATTTATAAAATAATGATCAGTATTTTTAAATTATTTAAATATTGCAAATTTACACATAGCATTTAGACTCAACAATATGAAAAGATCTGACATGATAATTCATATTTAAGAGATAGATTTAATTGAGTGTGAAAACTCCACAGTATAATTTGGTTATCTATAAGAAAGAAAAGTGCTTTAATATATTAAGAAATATTCATTTCCCACAATTAAGATGGTGCCGTTCTTATTCTAATCCACATTGGTCAGATGAGATTTTGTCACATTTTATGACATACTTAAATGAATTCAAATAATCAGAGGAAGGTGACTAATATATTAAGAGTTTGAAAGCTTGACTAAGGAAGTATATATATGGTGAAACTAATGATGAACATCCTGGGGAAGTGAAAACTGATACTGGACAAGGGGAGGAAAGGGACTTCTTGCTGTCTGTACATAGAATATTGGTTGTCATGTATAACAGTGCAGGAAGCTAAACTTTTAATGAAACAGAAGAAAGAAATATGACCAATAAATGGAAGTTAGGTGGAGATGGACTTCCATTTATAATATAGAACATATGAGCATTTCTTAAACAGGTTGTTTATGAAAGTATAAGTTCCACATCACTGAAAAGGATTCAACTGAGATTGACTTTTATTTATGAGGTAGAAAATATGCTGAAGAAATTTCTTGCTATAGAAAAAACTCTACGTCTATAATTGGAACATTGGGACTATGAAGATTTTATTTACTAGGCTGCTACTTCTGCTAAGTCACCTCAGTCATGTCCGACTCTGTGTGACCCCATAGACGGCAGCCCACCAGGCTCCCCCAACCTTAGGATTCTCCAGGTAAGAACACTGGAGTGGGTTGCCATCTCCTTCTCCAATACATGAAAGTGAAAAGTGAAAGTGAAGTCGCTCAGTCGTGTCCGACTCTTTGCGACCCCATGGACTGCAGCTTACCAGGCTCCTCCATCCATGGGATTTTCCAGGCAAGAGTACTGGAGTGGGGTGCCATCACCTTCTCCGTTTAATAAGCTAGCTTATAACTAAAGTGAAATATGCATCTAAATGCTGGCAAGGAACCACGAGGCTATGGCCATTGGCTTTCTAACCCTCTAATGTCTATGCCTCTTTTTAGTTTTATGTTTGTTTTTCTTTTTCTATTCATTTTATTCCCTCATCTAGTTTATGCCTTAAGTCACAAGGGGCTTTAGTCTGTAAACATCAAGAGTATATTAGGCACTGAGACCTGACAGGGAGATTATTCTCACCATAATTGATCTAGTTCTATTTCTTTAACTGTTAATTGTACGGTTTGAAGCAATTTTCCAAACTGTTTGGATTTTAGTTTCTGCCCAGTGTAAAATAATTTAAACAAAACTTGTATTTCTTTGTTGTTGAGGGAATATGCATGTGTCTGTAGGTGCATGTGTATATGTAAGAAAGACATCAAAATCAGCAACCAAGACAAGGTATTATTAAAGAGCTAACTCTCTTAAACATGAGTTTTGGCAGTTTAAATTTTTTTTTTCCTCCCCATTGGAAGTCCTCCACAGGTGTGTGTTTAATTGTAGTGGGGATAAGAGAATGGACTTAACTCAGTCATTACTCAGTCAGTTATTCATTACTAATATTCCAGACATTTTCTCCCTTGAAAATGAAAAAAAAAAAAAAAAAAAACTTTTCTCTGAGCCAGAAATATTTTCTAGGGGCAAATAAAATATTATTTGAGGGACTGGAAAACAATCCCATCCTCAGAAGCATTGCCAACTTTGTAGTTTCTCAGGTAAGCACTCCATGAGCATAACCCGACAGATATTTTAAACAAAAACAAATTAACCCCCCCACCCCACTGTGGACCCTGGAATTTCTGAAAAACCAGAAAATACCGCTACTGGCTCCCTCTGCTGGTGAACTGCAAAGAACTGGTGAAGAAATTGCGGCATTATTCACCATAAGAAATAGTGGCAAGTGATGCCTAGCTCTAGAGAATTAGCAGCTAAACTTATGTAAGGCTCTGTGAATAATCATAAGGAAGATATGTGGCATTTTCAGGAGCTTTAAGCAACTGAAGACCCATTTAAATTAAATATTGATGCATATCCCATATAGTGAATAGAATAGTGAAGTCGCTCAGTCGTGTCCGACTCTTTGTGACCCCATGAACTGTATGTAGCCTACCAGGCTTCTCTGTCCATGGGATTCTCCAGGCAAGAATACTGGAGTGGGTTACCATTTCCTTCTCCAGGGGATCTTCCCGACCCAGGGATCAAACCCAGGTCTCCCGCATTGGAGGCAGACGCTTTAACCTCTGAGCCACCAGGGAAGCCCATATATATCTAGCTAATTCTGGCTTGGATAAAGGTATATGATTCAATACAAACAAACACAATAAAAAGCTGAAGTCTTCAAGCCTCACCTCACAGACTACAGAAAGCTATGATGTTAGAGTTTAATTTTAGGGTCTTTGAAACTGTTATCTAACAATGCTGATAAATAAATACTACAGAGAAAAGTTAAAATGGTATTAAAAGGCAACCAAGAAAAGTACCAAAATTTTTCTAATTCTTTTGATATTCCACTGAAAGTGCAGGGCTTGTCTTGTCAATGAATATGAAAAACATTCCATCCCAGATTTCTCTCTGATAATATATCATGTAGACAACAAAAATACCTGTTATCCAAGTCCTATATTCTCTAGGACATCTAGAACATCTAGAGTATCAGAGCTGAGACTCTGATGACATCACTGTTTCTGGAATCTAGTGTGTGAGTATGCATTAATCATTGAAGAAATGTCAGTGTAAGAGAGAACAAAGATTAATTTACTCAGAAAAAAAACTGGGAAATAAGCACATACTCTCACTCTTAGAGTTAGCTTCACCCCAGAAAAGAGGCCTTGAATGAGGCGTGTAGTAACTTGATAACTTTTGTATTTGCTCATTATCAATAAACACTCTTCAGTTCACATACACTTCAGAGATTACTACGTTTGCTTAGAATTAGTAAAATTTGGAATTTCTCTCAAGACTCCTAGGTCATGGTTGCCAATTTATAGATAAGTCCACTAAGGAGAAGCAAGTTTATTTGGATTTTCCTGGATTGTCATATAGATATGATGATATGGTATATATTTATTAATATATTTCCATATATATGTATATATATATATAAATTTCATTAAATCATCACAAGACCCTGTGGGATATAGGACCTATTACTATGACCATTTCATATATGAGAAAATCGAGGTTAAAAAAGTTAAATAGTTTTCTCAAGGTTACACAACTATTAAATTGCAAAATTGGAATTAAGATCCCAGGCAGTCTGAGCCTTCTTGCTGCTGCTGCTGCTGCTGCTAAGTAGCTTCAGTCATGCCTGACTCTGTGTGACCCCATAGATGGCAGCCCACCAGGCTCCCCCAACCCTGGGATTTTCCAGGCAAGAGTACTGGAGTGGGGTGCCATAGCCTAACCATGACTTGAAAACAAGTTCCTACCTACAATGCTAATATTCTTGTCATTGTCTTCTGATCTACTAAAGAAGGCTCTTTGCACCATCAAAGAAACTGAAGGGCTACATTTTAAAGGGTCATGGTCAAAGGAATTATGTCTTTGTGAAAATATATAGATAGCTGGAACTGTAGCTTGCAAAGTTTACTTATAACCCTGAGTACTCCTTTTAGCCAAGGGAAAGGTGGTAGTCCAACAAATGAGTCTGTAGGAAAGAAAATTTGAAGTCCCAAGTACAACTTGACAAACATAGAGAATTATCATTTTCTATTGCTGGAGGATGCTGGAGTTAGCACATCCCCTTTACAAGTTGGTTTCTCTATGTCTCACTTGAGCGGCTGTTTCCATAGACACCCACACTTCAGTTTCCCAGCTTAACCACATTCAAACAAGAATGCAGGCTTTGGTTTCAACAGCTGTGAACTGTTTTACCATGTGTCTAACAGGCACCGCTTATCTACTTTCCTCTACGTGTGCAACAGGACAACAGGGGGTTTCAGCAAACAGTAATAAAATTTTTTCTGAACAACTCTTAGAAGTTCCAAAATTGAATAAACATATTTTGATCTATATCAAAAAAGAAAAAATCAGAAAGAAAGGGGGAGAAACTTTTATCTGTCCTTGGCTTTTGGGACATGGGTGGGGCAATAGTGACTGGTACTAAACTACTTCACAAGTGCAAAATTGAAAACACACACCTTTCTCCTATGTTTGAAACAAAGTGGTGGGTCCCTGGGGACCCATAAAGGAAGATGGTGGGGTGTGGAAATCACTGTGGGCACTGAAAAGTACTTGAATAATAAACTAATACTATTCACAGGCCACTTAGCTGTGTTTATTTTGAACTTGTGCTAATGATAATTTTAAAAAGATAAAATTAAATTGTTTAAAAGCATTCACTTTCTGAGAATCTGGGGAAAGTAACATTGTATTATTAATAGAAGTTTCCACAGAGAGAAAATACATAAGAATTATCTTTAAAATGTACTCGTGTGAAAAAGATAAATAGCAAACTTGTCAATTGGCCTAGAAACTTTAGGAACAGACATGCTGAAAGAGTGTGCATGCATACACACACAAACACATACATTCTTATATGAAGCCTTTGTGTAAACATAGTACACAAAGCTTGTTTGCTTGTGCATATCCTATTTTAATATAACATATATACAAACATGCCTCACATTGAGGAGTGCTTTGAAGTTCAATGTAACCCATCAGACAAATATTCTGTACTTAGATGAAACCTAGTCACAAAGAGGGCATGATGAGGAATTCTAAGTTTTAAAATAGTGACACCAATGCAATACTGTAAAGTAATTAGCCTCCAATTAAAATAAATAAATTTAAATTAAAAAATAAAAGTGATAGAAAGCAATTTCAACTCACATAATTATCACAGAAAAACCCTATGATATAGACTCTATTGCTACATTATATTAATGAAGAAACTGAAGCACGAAAGTATTAAGTGACATGCCAAAAATTACTTTATTATTATGAGGTTCAGCAAGGATTTAACCTCAGGCAGTCTGGTACCAAAATCTACTCTTAACCTTTGTAGTCAGCAAGTGGAAAGAAACGTTCAGAATCCAGTAGGAAAAAGTGAGTGCTGATCAACCTCCACTCTGTCTCTAAGCATCTAGAACGTTCTGGAGTTACTATCTATATCATGGGTAAATGGGTGGGATTTTAAGTGGTAAAGATATTTTAGACAGGGAGAGATGTGCTGCTTGAAAAGTAGTTTCTATTTGATGGAAAATGGACACAGCAGAGATTCTTGTTCTCCCAGTGACAATAAGAGTACTGTTAAAATAGTGCATCATCTGGATCTTGCCTTAGATTACATTTCTTTAAAAATAAAATAAAAAGAAAGTCATGTTCAGAATGATTAAGTGGTGACAATAATTTAACTGGGTCTTCAAGGTTCTCTTACCCTTGTCTATTAATTCTTGGTTCAAGAAAATAAATAACTTGGTCATCCAGCATCTTCTGTTGTAATTTGAGCGGAACTGAGTTGCTATAATATTCATATTCATGTGTGAACTATATGAACATTATAGTAAATAGTACATATAAAGATTGCTTTAATATTTAAAGCACTCCTTAGCTAATGTGTGGTCTATTCTTCTGTGCTCAAGGAAGCATTTCCCAGCTTTACAGACTGACATATCTTTTCACTTGTAAATAAAACTTTTAACAAGCAAAGGTTTGTCATCTTTCTTCAGATTCATCTTCCAGAGAAATTTAGAAACTGGGCCACTTGAAATATGTAAGCTAGGATGCCAATGTTTTAATTTCAATATCCACCTCTACAAATACAGTAGAATCATGGATTAGACAAAGAAACCACATGAAAATGAAAGTGCTATACAAGGCTCCAAATACAGACAGTTCTAATAATCCTCTCACTCATGTTAATTACAGATGCTTTGCACAGATAGACTGCTGGCTTTGTCTAAGGGCAAGTATACTATTATTATTCTTTGTTTATATTATTTTATTTTATTACAAGGAGTAGAGACAACTGAGAAACGGTTTCAGCATGGCTAGCTTTTAAATAATCATAAAGTTTTATTTGGGGCCTAAAAGAGAAGGACAGAGCAAAAATTTTAAAGGTAGTGTAATCTAACTGTTGGTTAAACAAAAGAGCTCAGTAATAGGCACGTCCAAGTCATAGAGGTGAATCATGGCTTCAATATAAGGGGCAAAGGAACATCTCTGGTATTAAGGCAAAGTCTTTCCATCATTTTTCCTGGGTACAGTCCCGAGCCTGCTTATAAGAGAGAAGGGAATAAGTGATTCATGATCCTGGTTGAGCACATTTAAGAACCTGGCAATTATCAAAAAGATTTGACTTCAGGATAAAAAAAATACATGAAAGTGGATACAGGAGTATTTATTAAGCAATTTAATATTTCCCAAATAAAGTGCTTAGACTATTTCTTACAAAAGATAATCCCCACATGAGCTCCTTTAGTAGTAATTAATGCGATAAGGTTACTGTTATTTAAGCAACAATGTCAAAGTTCTTTTAAATATAATATCATCATATAAAATATATCAACAACTATCTAGATGTGAGGCAGAATTATTGCAAACATTAAAACTTAAGACTGGTTCTTTAGAAATTTGGTGATTATGTGAAATTATTGAGGTCGTTGGGTCATAAATGAATTTCAACAAACAGGTACCAATAAGTTGCATTTGAAGATTAGTAGGGATTGGGAGTTCATGTACACTCGTGGCTGATTCATGTCAATGTATAGCAAAACGAATACAGTATTGTAAAACAAAACAAACTAAAAAAATAAAAATTAATTAAAAAAAAGAACTGAAAAAAAAAAAAGATTAGTAGTTATGTGAAACACATAAACTTTTCTGATGAAGAAAAGCCGTGAAGTCCCTGGAGGCTCTACTTATAAAACTTAAGCTAAACTGAAGTTACCCTCTTTATGAATTTCACACATTCTTAAAGTGTTGAAATATGGCCTGATCAACTGCTCAGGCTATGGGAATGTTTCATGCCAGGCTGGGGGAGTCCATGGTATTCACATTCAGTTACAATTAGGAAAAGAATAGGAACTGGCAGACATTGAAAGACTATGATTCAACTTGGGGATTACTCCTGAAAAAGAAGTCAGGGAACTACAAGGAGGAGAGGAGAAGGTGCAAGATAAGGGAATTTGAGACCTTGCCACAGTGTTAGTCAGATTTTTCCTAGATCTTATATGAACAGGTTACTATGTTGAGATCCTTACCACTGAGAACTGCAGAGAGAAGTTGCTATTGAAATATTATTAAAAAATTAAAAGAAATATACTGTATATGTATAGACATGAAAAGTCATGGATTTTTAAAGCAATTTAAAATATTGGAGCCTAGTTGGAAATGACTACTTTTGTCTCTGCACTATTCATTAGCCACATCATCATTTACCTGGTTTTTTTTTTCCCCCTGGGCCATGTATTTTCACTAAAACTTGAAAATATTGGCAAAAAGAGGATCTTTAAGAGGGAGAGAAATATATAGACCAATTCTAAAGTTGTTTTCCTTTTTTTAATGGTACCATTGGAATATGAAAAGATTTTATTTTTTCCCTAGAGTCACAAAATACTGTGGGTGGAGTTATTTCATCTTAGTGGAAAATAAGGGGATAATCACTGGGGTACATACCCATATCCTAAGGTGGCAATGAGTTCAATTCTCTTTTCCCCTGTGTTATAGTAGTCACTCAGTCATATCTGACTCTTTGCAACCCCGTGGACTGTAGCCTGACAAGCTTCTCTGTCCATGAAGTTCCCCAGGCAAGAATACTGGAGTGGGTTGCCATTTCCTTTTCCAGGGGATCTTCCTGACCCAGAGATCAAACCCGGGTCTCCCAGATTGCAGGCAGGTTCTTTACCATCTTAGCCAACAGGGAAGCCCTCCCCTGTGTTATAATTAAATGCAAAAAAAGGACACATGTAGTTTATTTTTACTAACTTAAAGATAGATATAAGCTACATTAACTTCATTGCCTCATCTAATAAAAATTCTGTTTTTATTTTTAAGATAAGAATTATTCATACATCATTTTTTTAAATTATTGGAATATAGTTGATTTACAATGTTGGTACATATACATATATCCACTCATTTTTTTAGATTCTTTTTCCATTACAGATTAGATTATTTTCCCATTATCGGCCATTACAGAATATGGAGTAAAGTTCACTGTGTATACAATAGGTCCTTATTAGTTATCTATCATATATAGTAGTGTCTATATGTCAATCCTAATCTTCCACTTTATCCCTTTCCCTGTTACCCCCAATAACCAGAGTATGTTTTCTACACCTGTAACTCTATTTATGTTTTGTAAATAAATTCATTTGTATTATTCTTTTTAGATTCCACATATAAACAATATCATATGATATTTGTCCTTCTCTGACTTACTTCACTCAGTATGACAATTACTAGGTCCATTCATGTTGCTGCACATGGCAGTATTTCACTATTTTTAATGAGAAGTAATATTCCATTGCATATATGTAGCACATCTTTCTTATCTGTTCCACTCTTGGGAGACATTTAGGCTGCTTCCATGTCTTGGATATTGTAAATAGTGCTGCAACGAACATTATAGTGCATGTATCTTTTTAAATTATGGTTTTCTCCACATATATGTCCAGGAGTGGGATTGCTGGATCTTATGAAAACTCAACATCACTAATTATCAGAGAAATGCAAATCCAAACTGCAATGAGGTTATCATCTCACACCATTCAGAATGGCCATCATCAAAAAATCTACAAAAAATAAATGCTGAAGAGAGTGTGAAGAAAAGGGAACCCTCCTTACATTGTTGGTGGAAATGCAAACTGGTACAACCACTATGGAGAATAGCCTGGAATTTCCTTTAAAAAAAAAAAACTAAAAATAGAGAACTCTTTATATATCATTAAACATAGAATTTATTTTTCACCAAAGTTGCAATTCTGTTTTTACACACACATTTAAACTTTTGCTAAAAATGTCTTTTACCCACTGCATCCATATCGGTATCTCCCAATCTTTGTTAAAACTTAGATTCTCATTTTCTAAAAAAAAAAAAAAAAAAAAAAATACTCTCCTGAAGGTCACAAGTGACTTCCCTGATCAGTATGTAATTTCTTCTCAAGTCCTCATTGTTTTTGACCTTTATAAAGTGTTTGACACTGTTCACCACCACTTTTTGAAACTTTGTTCTCTTAGTTTTTTAAGCCAATAACTATCCTGATTTTCTTCCTACCCCTTTCTTTCTCTTTTTTTTCCCTTTTGATACAAACCTCCGCCTGCCTAGCCCTTAAATGTTTTTCTTCTCCAAGTTATATTAAAGGTCTATTGCTCTTTTTCTAGCATTGCATGTTCACATTGTGCAAGCACATCTATTTTCTTTCATCTTTTTTCTTCTACTTTAGTACCACATTTTCTTTATCCATCTATCAATGGGCATTTAGGTTGCTTGTATATCTTGGCTATTGTAAATAATGCTGCAATGAACATCTGAGAGCACATGTCTCTATTAATTAGGTTTTTTTATTTCTTATTTTCTTTGGATAAATACCCAGAATTGTAATTGCTGGATTGTATAGTTGTTCTATTTTTACTATTTTGAGGAATGTCTATATTGTTTTCCACAGTGGCTGCACCAATTTACAGTCCCATCAATGGTGCATAAGATATTTTTCTCCACATCTTTGCCAACGCTTGTCATTTGTTTTATGTTGATAATAGCTATTATGACAGGTATGGAATGTTGTCTCTTTATGGTTTTAATTTGAAGTACCCTGATGATTAGTGATGTTGAGCATATTTTCATGTCTGTTGGCCATCTATATATTTTCTTTGCAAAAATGTCTTCAGTTTTTCTACCTTTTTAAAAAACTTTTTATTTTATATTGGTGTATAGCCAATTAACAAACAACATTGTGATAGTTTCAGGTAAAAAGCAGAGACTCAGTCATATAGATACCTGTATCAATTCTCCCCCAAATCCCCCTACCATCCAGGCTGCCATATAACAGTGAGCAGTGTTCCATGTGCTATACAATAGATCCTTGCTGGTTATTCATTTTAAATATATCTGTGTCCACATGCCCATCCCAAACTCATTAACTATCCCTTCTCCCCATCCTTCCTACCATGACATCATGCAACCATAAGCTTGTTCTCAAAGTTTGTATTGAGTCTGTTTCTGTTTTGTAATTGAATTTGCATCATTTCTATTTAGATTCCACAATAAGTATCATCACAAAATGGTTATTTTTCATGCAAAAGCTTTTAGTTTGATGTAATCCCATTTTGTTTGTTATTATCTAGTTTTATGGTATAAACGACTTCTACATTGATGACTCTAAATCCCTGTCTCTAGCCTTGTGCTCTCTCCCTTTTGGTTTCAATGGTATTCTGAAATCTGTCTTTTTTCAGAGATAAAAAGATATCTGAAAACATTATTCTTAGCTTTTCTGCCTTTATAAATCCTTAGAGATAATTTATTACTATGTTAGATGTTATTTGAAAGTAAAAATCATAAGTTTGTTCACCTGAAGACAAAAGGAAAACTGTGTAATGATCTATTCAGTTGTATTACAAGACTGGGTAGTTATCTTCAAGAAACTTAGAGATACCAAGGGAATATTTCATGCAAAGATGGGCACAGTGAAAGGCAGAAATGGTATGGACCTAACAGAAGCAAAAGAGATTAAGAAGAGGTGGCCATACACAGAACTGTACCAAAAAGATCTTAATGACCCAGATAATCATGATGATGTGATCACTCAGACATGCCAGACATCCTGGAGTGTGAAGTCCTGTGCACCTTAGAAAGCATTACTATGAGCAAAGATAGTGGAGGTGATGGAATTACAGCTGAGCTATTTCAAATCCTAAAAGATGATGCTGTGAAAGTACTACACTCGACACGGTAGCAAATTTAGAATACTCAGCAGTGGCCATAGGACTGGAAAAGGTCAGTTTTCATCCAAATACCAAAAAAGGAAATGCCAAAGAATGTTCAAACTGCCTCGCAATTGCTTTCATTTCACATGGTAGAAAAGTGAAAAGAGAAAGTGCTATTCAATCAGTTGTGTACGACTCTTTGTGATCAGTGGACTATACCCACCATATTCCTCTGTCCGTGAAATTCTCCAGGCAAGAATACTGGGTGGGTTGCCATTTCCTTCTCCAGGTTGCCATTTTCTTCTCTACCAAGGGATAGAACCCAGGTCTCTTGCATTGTGGGCAGATTCTTTACCATCATTGTTGGAACATAGTAAAAGAAAGGGAATTCCAAAAAACACATCTACTTCTGCTTCATTGACTACACTAAAGTATTTGTCTGTGTGGGTCACAACAAATTGTGGAAAATTCTTAAAGAGAAGGTAATAACAGACCACTTTGCCTGTCTCCTAAGAAACCTGTATGCAGGCCTAGAAGCAACAGCTGTAAGCAGACATGGAACAACAAAAGTGGTTCAAAATTGGGAATGGAGTACTTCAAGGCTGTACATGGTCACCCTACTTTTTTAACTTTTACGCAGAGCACATTATGTGAAATATCAGGCTAGATGAAGCACAAGATGGAACAGAGTTTTTCGGGAGAAATATCAATAACCTCAGATATGCAGATGACACCACCCTAGCGGCAGAAAGCAAAGAGGAATTAAAGAGCCTCTTGATGAAGATGAAAGAGGACAGTGACAAAGCTGGCTAAAAACATTCAAAAAACTAAGATCATGACATCATATTCCATCACTTCATGGCAAATAAATGGGGGGAAAATGGAAACAGTGACAGACTTTCTTTTCTTGGGCTCCAAAATCACTGCAAATAGTGACTGCATCCATGAAATTAAAAGATGCTTATTCCTTGGAGGAGACAATATGAAATACTTAGCTTATTAAAAAGCAGAGAGACATCACTTTGCCAACAAAGGTCTGTATAGTCAAAGCTATGGTTTTTCCAGTAGTCATGTATGGATGTGAGAGTTGGACTATAAAGAAAGCTGAGCGCCAAAGAATTGATTCTTTTGAACTATGGTGTTGGAGAAGACTCTTGAGAGTCCCTTGGACTACAAGGAGATCCAACCAGTCCATCCTAAAGGAGATAAGTCCTGGATGTTCATTGGAAGGACTGATCCTGAAGCTGAAACTCCAATACTTTGGCCACCTGATGTGAAGAGCTGACTCATTGGAAAAGACTCTGACCCTGGGAAAGATTAAGGGCAGGAGGAGAAGGGGATGACAGAGGATGAAATGGTTGGATGGCATCACCAACTCAATGGAATGAGTTTGAGCAAGCTCCAGAAGATGATGAGGGACAGGGAAGCCTGGCATGCTGCAGTCCATAGGGTGGCAAAGAGTTGGACATGACTGAGTGACTGAATAACAACCATATGCCTGAAGGAAATAAAACTAGTGGTCATTTAATCTTAAACTCATATATCTGGTCCATTGTAAATTGGCCAGGGGCCATGAAAAGGATGGTGACTTAATCGTAGGATCAAGAGAAGCCATAAAGATGTGAAGTATCTTGACCTTTAAATTCATTGGTTAGAAATAAGGTGATTTAAGAATAGGAGCTAACCAAAAATGTACAGATTAAGTATATAAAAACTGCTGTAGGTCCCACCTTGAGGGTACTTGCAGGGACTCTTTACTCCCTCTTAGTGTCTATGCTGAAAGCTTTGTACTTTGTTCCTCTTTAATAAATCCTGTTTGCTTGCTACCATGAGTGTTTTCCATTCTTCCTGGATTCCATTCTTTGGCTCCACAGACAAGAACTCAGATTCCCATTTCAGTAGGCAAGTTGCTCTTTCTGCAGATGA